>CM062102.1:6568685-6590142 GCA_031163375.1 Conogethes punctiferalis
TTTGACTTCTAAAGAGTAACATTTTAATTTAAATAATATTTAAATAAATGTCCGACAATACAAAATACATTGCTCCAATCCTAAAGTAAGTAGCTTAAGCACTTTGTGTCATGGAATACCCATACGAAGGTACCACAAATATATAAAAACATCCAGACCCGGAACAAACACAAGTGTTAACACACGAATGTTTGTCCCGGGTGGGGATCGAACCCACGACCAACGTTTAGAAGGCAGGGGTCACTACCAATTTAGCAACCGAGCCAGCCAGTCTTAGGGCCTGTCCGCATTGCGATTATTATTCACCGCGCGATTTTTTTTCGCAATTCTGTAACTCGTGCAATACTATAGAAGTAGCCGCACTGGCGTTTTAAAATTCGCGCGGAAAAAAATCTGTGAATTGATGCAAAATAACAACGATTTCTTTCTCCATCGAAATGACAAAATACGCACGGAATTTTATTCGCAGTGCGTATAAAATGTGATTCCGGTCGCGAAAAGAGAATCGTGAGAATTAAAATCGCGCGGTGAATAATCGCAGTGCGGACAGGCCCTTACATAGAGGAAAGACATAGATAAAAATCAGATCTGAAGTAGACTGCTGTGAGGAAAAGGTTTTTGGTACCATTGACATTAATTTTGAACTCAGTAAAAGTATTTTTCTATCAGTCGTGTCGTGACCTCGTTAATGTGACGGAGAGAGCCGCGTGCTCTTAATTGGGTATCTGGACGCAACTGATAAAATATCTAGAATCTTTCAACGTTCATTTCTTCCACGGACTTGCAAGCTCTGGAACGACCTCCCAGCCGCGGTGTTCCCTGATCGCTACGACATGTCCTTCTTTAAGCGTGGTTAAAAGAGAGCTCTTTCCTCTCGGTAGGCAGCGGCATGGCTGTGCCCCTGGCATTGCTGATGTTCATGGGCGGCGGTTACTGTTTAACATCAGACAGGCCGCCGGTTCGTCTGCCACTAATGGCAATAAAAAATTCTGGATTTTTTTTTATAGTGGCTCGATATAATGGCTTCCCTACGCCTGATGGAAAGCAAAAGAGAAGCCCAAGTCGCTGTGACAACGGGCAAGTAACTGGTCAGTTACCTGTCAGTTGCCACCGCCATGCCGGCCCAACCCTAACCCCCCACGAGCTCCGGAAACCCTACTCACCGGCAGAAACACGACCCAGAGGTCATTTGACTGCGGTATTCTATAGGGTGGAGGTCCTTCCCGGACGGGCGGCTCAATTCGAGCGAAGATTCGCTATGCCCTACCTCTCTTGTAATCTCATCATCTCTCCTGGATGTAACTAACGTTGTATGTTCTTTACTCTATGAAGATATTTAGCTACAAGAATGGCTCGCCAGCCACCAGTAAAGCACACTTACCTAGTTGCAGATAATCACACCTCCTGCGTCACAATGTTACTGACGACCCACTTTTCAAATTGACGTCCGACAAAGAATGAGAAATTTGGCGGAACTACAAAGTTGGTAGGGCTGCCTGTGTTAAATAATTTTTAATTCAATAAATAATGGTATCTATACTTATAATAAATCTGTAGAGAAGTCTATTCTGTATCGATACTGATGGCAAAAATGCAATCAGTAAAATTTTTGTCTGTCTGTATGTTCGTTATAGAAAAAAAAAACTACTGGACGTATTTTAACGAAACGTGGAACTTGAATGTATTGCTAGAGGTCTAACTTAAGGTACCATTTTATGGAAGTCCGTTATTTTTGAAACCCGATATCCACGCGTGCGACGGCGCCGGCACAGCTAGTATACAATAAAATAATTATTAAAATTTTAATAAATAAATTAGTAATCTTTTATCCATTGAAGTTTCAAATTCGTCGATTGAGATATCGGCCGACTCAGGGATGGCAATGGTAATTGGCTGTGAATTGTGGATTTCAATTCATAGAAAAATCTGAATCTTCTGACATGCTTAGAAGATTCAGGTTTTTAAATGGAATCTTGTCCCCAAAGCTAGATAATCAAGATCGGAGTGAATGTCATTAATCAATGACGCATTGAAATTAAATCGAGAGTAATCGATTTGAGTAGGGGAGACCGGGTACAAAACTAACGGCGGGTCGAAAGTAAGAAATGCTCAGGTTATAGTCCTGTGTCCTGACTATCACCTGAAGGCGGCAAAGCAACCTTTTGCCCATTGAAAAAACCTAGAGAGCATTTTTACTTTCGACCCGCCGTTACTTTTGTACCCGGTCTCCTCTAGCTTATGTACCTACTCAAATGTATGTCGTAGCAGCACTATCGACGAACATACATTTTGATTATTTTTAAGTTATTTAGGTTTAGAGGTTTGACGTTTGTGCATGAACGTCAATAAAATATGATATTGACTTAGCCCCGCTGCACAAATTTTATCAAATCAAATCAAATCAAAATCAATAACTGCTGTGACAACCCTAACGCGTGCGGCTTCCAAGTCAAAGAGATAACTTTTAAGCCTTGCCCTGTCGATGCTTCTGAAATAGGGTTTTAGCTCGCAACTTGATCTGGCTAGCTGGCCCGTTGATTTATTACTTTAAGCGTGGCTTCTACGAGCACACACTAGATAGAGGGTATTTTAGTTACTTACTGTGTAAACTTACTAAGTTATTTCAACTTAGACTTTAGTTCACGTCACTATGAGGAATATTCGTGCTTAGGTTGAGATGAATTCAAAATCATTAGAGAAATGTATGTGATTTTGTCCGATATTTATTTATTTATTATTATTATTTACCATTACAAAACCAATACTGATAAGTAAGTAAGTATTGGTTTTGTAATGGTAAATAATAATAATAAATAAATAAATATCAGACAACATCACATACATTGCTTTAATCCCAAAGTAAGTAGCTTAAGCACTTGGGCTATGGGTATCTGAACAACGAAGGTACCAGAAATAAATACTTAAATACAAATTCTAAATACCCAGACACGGAACAAACACAAGTGTTCATCGCACTAATGTTTGTCCAGGGTGGGCATCGAAGGGGTACGTCTTTTGGGAAACCTCCACGAGTGGCTGTTTAATATTAGTCCTTTTTGATCCTCATGGATCCGAAAGGAATGATATTGGACTGGTCCTGGTGTACCCTGGGCAACGGCGGGTAGTAATCTTTTAGGAGATTGCTACCCGACGGCAGATTCCCTTCGAGGGGGACGGTTCTCCCGACCGTCCCGCCTCGGGCGATGCCGCGCGTTGGCGGCCGTGGTTGGCAGTTGTACTCCGCAGCTGCGCGTCTGTGCGCAGCTCCCGTTGAGGTGCTTCTGTGCACCATCTCTATCCGATCGGACGTCTTCGTCCTGTTGGATTTTTGTCGTTGGTGAGCTCTGGCTCGTAGTGTGGCGGTGTAGCACCGCGGCGTGGCGGGTCCGTCGGCTGCGAATACGCGGTCGGCGGACAGACTTTGGTCTACCGTCGGGCGACCTGTTACCCCTGCCGTGTTTCTCGACAGGGGCCAGGGGGCTTGCCTTAACCGGCCGGCCCGAGTGGAGACAACCACACTAAAAAACCACCCTGCGCGGCGGGTCCGTCGGCCATGAATATCGTGGTCGGCGGGCAGACTCCGGTCACCGTCGGGCTACCTGTTTCCCCTGTCGTGTTCCTCGGCAGGGACCAGGGGGCTTGCCTTGATCGGCCGGCCCAAGAGGGGAAAACCTCAATAAAAAACCCCAATCCCACCGCTGTGGAGGCTCGTGGCAGGTGGGGCCCCTATTTGGGGGTCGTCGGCTGGGTTAAGGTCGGCGGAGCGGCTCAGCCCACGGGGAACGCCCGCCCCCCGTGGCCGTAAATAGGGTTACCCAGGTACAGGGGTCTCTGCCTGGGTGGACCGTCTTTTCCCCCATGCTCGTGGGACGCTTATGGAAAATTTTAATAAATCATCGTTTCACCCTTTGGAAGTAGAGTTGGAGGAGGAGGAGGCGCTATTGTGCGCGGAGTCGGTGCCTTTGGGCGGAGTTGCGCCTTCGAGCGCGGAGTTTGGGCCTTCGGGCGGAGTTGCACCTTCAGGCGCGGAATCGGCGCTTCCATGCACCGACATATCTGCACTGAATACAGTTGCGGGTGCGTCTTTTGACGCCGTTTCAGGGAGCCGCGCATTATCTGCGGCGTCCCCAATCTTAAGATCGTCGTCGTCGTTCTTCAGACGACCATCGGAACTGGTGGACTCGGACATGGAGTCACTCACTAACCTGTCCGACGATAGTATGGTCTCCAAGACCAGCTTCCTGAAGAGGAAGCGCGGAGAGGCGGGGTCAGCTTCTGATTCATCCCCTTCTCAGGGGAAGAAGTCGGGGCAGAAGACCAGATCAAAGAGAGGGCGCGGCAGGCCGGCTACGACGGGAGAGTACGTCGGCCGTGCCGCTGCCCTAAAGGAGTTGAATGCTGCTAAGAAAGAGCAGCAACAGCTACAACTGCAGGAGGAACTCGCGGCTGCCGAGCAGAAGGCTCGTGCCGCCCGCACAAGGGCTGGCTACGGCGTAGCCCTTGACTCAGAGGTGGAGCTTGACGAAAAAACCCCGGACGAGGTCGGAAAGTTGGCCATAGAGGACATAACCAACTTAGAGCAAAATATTGCTATCTCTAGCAACATTAAGGGCACTATACGTGGACGCCTGAACAGTGCATCCAAGCGGCTTAGGAAATGCATTACAAACCTCACCACGCGCACAGCGACCGAGGAGAACATCCGGCAGCGGGTGACGATTACGCGCCTGTCCGCTGAGAACGCCCTGCTACGGAATGACATGGAAGCCCTTAGGAAAAAGGTCAACGATTTGGAGGCGAGACTGTTGGCTCCCGGACGTCCATCCCGAGAAGAGGTTAGCGAAGTGGCTACGGAAGCGTGCCAACCACCACCTTCGGTGCCTCCCACGGCCCCCATACTAGTTGGAGATTTTCAGGCCGCTCTAAACCAGGCCATGCTCCAACAGAAGATCTTCACCAGAACTCTGGTGGAGAGCCTGGAAAAGAAGTTGCGCAACCCCGACGAGGTGCGGGTGCGTCCTCCACTTGCGCACGAAAAGAAAAAGAAGGAGCCAGTAGTCGAAATGCCGGGGGCTTTCAAAGCCCCTGAGCCTCCAAAACCTCAGCGGCCAGCGAAGGCCAGACCGAGCAGGGCGACAACATCCAACGACCCCTCTCATGGCCCTTCGTCTTCTACCAGGGGTTCTAGGCCCGCCGTTCTAACATCTGTACCGGTGGTCTCTCAGTTCCCCCCAGACGATGCCCTATTGCCGTCGACCACTCCGGCAAATGACGGCTGGTCGGTTGTGGCCAAAAAGAAGAAGACCAAAAAGCCCTCTGCGGCCAACAACACCCAGAGTGCTCCACAGTCATCGGGCAGGGGAAGTAAACCTACCCCCAGGGCCACTGCGAGAGATGCAGCCCCGGCCCCCAAAAAAAGGAAGAAGAAGGCCAAGAAGGCTCTGGTCCCCCCTAAAACTTCTGCGGTTGTTGTGACGCTGACCGCAGAAGCTGTCGACAAGGGGGAGACCTATGAGTCTGTCTTGCGCAAGGCGAGGACCCATATCGACCTAGCTCAGTTGGGCATCGGAGCCGCTCGGGTGAGACAGACCCAGACCGGGGCCAGGAAATTCGAATTTCCTGGCACACAAAGCGCCGATTTGGCCGACACATTTGCAGCCAAACTCCGCGAAGTGGTGGCTGATGTGGCAAGAGTTACTAGACCGCAAAAGTGTGTAGACCTAATGGTCTCCGACCTGGATGACTCGGTTGAGAAGGCCGAGGTCGTCGAGAAGATGGCCACCGTCGGAGGGTGCAACGTCGAAGCCATCAGAGCAGGCGAAATTCGCCCTGGACGCGGTGGCATGGGCGCATTACGCGCCCAATGCCCTATCTCGGCGGCCCAAAAAATTCTGGAAGTGGGCCGCTTGCTCGTCGGCTTCTCTTCCGCTATGGTGAAAGCACTGGAGGCGCGCCCCCTCCGGTGCTTCAGATGCTATGGTCTCGGACATACCCGCTCCCCTGTGTCCATCTTCAGTCGAGCGGTCCGAGGTCTGCTTCAGGTGCGGAAAGGTCGGCCACAAAATAGCGACCTGCACTGCCAAGGCGCACTGCGCTGTGTGTGCTGCCAGTAGTAAAAAGGCTGACCATATCATGGGTGGGAAGAGCTGCTACCCCCCCGTAAAGAAGGGGAAGCTACCGGCAAGGACAAGGCTGGCTAGCTCAGTCGTCGCTATTCCAGCAGGGACAGATGGTGCGATGTCCGAATAATGGCCCTTTTCGGACATCGCATCTTCCTTCAGTCGAACCTGAACCACTGCCGTGCGGCCCAGGATCTGCTCTTGCAGACCATAGCCGAGCGGCAGGTAGACGTCGCGATAGCTGCTGAGCCGTACTCCGTCCCCAACCACTGGCTGGGTGACACTGACGGCTTAGTGGCTGTTATTCGGGGGTCGTCTTCAGACTCCCCCTCCATCACCCCGTTTGATAGGGGTCCCGGTTATGTCTCTGTGGTTTGGGGTGAAATTGCCATCATTGGCGTATACTTTTCCCCTAACCGCCCCTTGAGTCACTTCGAGGCGTTTATTGCCCAGCTATCCATCGTCGTCTCTCGGTTGGCTCCCCGCCAGGTTATTGTCGCCGGCGACTTCAATGCGAAGTCGACGACCTGGGGCAATCCAGCTGCCTCATGTAACCGGCGGGGACCCGTCCTTGAAACCTGGATGGTTTCTGTCGGACTATCACTCCTTAATAGGGGAAATACGTACACGTGTGTGCGCCAGCAGGGGGGGTCCATAGTGGACGTTTCATTCGCTACCCCTGCTTTATCAACACGTGTGCGTAACTGGAAGGTTCTAAGGGAGGAGACCCTGTCTGATCACAGACACATTTTCTGGGAAGTCTCCCCCCGTAACACGATTGTTTCCGACGCCCGACACCGGGCATCCTTTCCCCGATGGGCTCTATCCCGACTGGACCGGGGCATCGCAAAGGAGGCTGCTTTCCTGCAAGACTGGGCAGCACCTCCTTTCTCCGGTTCAGACGTCGACTCTTGCGCCACAGTCTTGCGGGAATCTTTGACCGAGGTGTGCAACTCAAGTATGCCTCGGTCCGGTCGTCCGACACCCCGCAAAGCTGTTTACTGGTGGTCGCAGGAGATCGCCGAATTACGTGCGATCTGTATCGCCGCACGTCGCTCGTTTCAACGAGCTCGTCGGCGCCGCGTTAGAGACGACGACAACGAGACCCGCCTATATGCCTCCTATGCCGAGGCAAGGCGGGTCCTCAAAGCCGCAATCGGTGCTGCGAAGGACCGCGCCAGGGAGGAGATGCTCGAGGGCCTTAATAGTGATCCGTGGGGGAGACCGTACAGGGCGGCGCGCAACCAGCTGCGTCCCATTGGTCCCCCACTGACCGAGACCCTCGAGCCAAGCCTGCTGGGGGAGGTGGTCAGGGCTCTATTCCCGGCTCACTCGCCATCCTTTATCCCCCCTATTGTGTGCCCTTCCACGGGGGCAGGCTCTGCGGATGTGGAGGCCCAACCAGTCTCCTTTGAGGAGTTCGAGGCGGCGACAACATGTCTCCGCAATAAGAAGACGGCCCCGGGCCCCGATGGGGTCCCAGCGAAAGTGGTAGCCCTCGCTGCGCCACAGTTTGAGGAACGTATTAGGGGCCTCTTCGACATGTGTTTTGCTGTCGGGAGGTTCCCTAATATTTGGAAGGAGGGGCAGCTCTGCCTATTACGGAAGGAGGGACGACCCGTCGATTCACCTTCGGCGTACAGGCCCATCGTCCTCTTGGACGAGTTGGGCAAGGTGTTCGAACGCATTATTGCGTCGCGCATCAACGAACACCTTCGCCAGACGGGCCCGGACCTTTCGGACCATCAATATGGGTTTCGAGCAGGGCGGTCCACTATCGATGCCCTGTCCCGACTCAAGACCCTCTGCAGGGAGGCGGAAGAACGCGGGGAAGGCGTGTTGGCTATATCCTTTGATATAGCCAATGCGTTTAACAGCATTCCCCGCGCTACCATTCTAGCTTCGCTAGAGTATTTCGGAGTCCCGTTTTATCTTCGGCAGCTGTTAAGCGACTATCTTCAGCATAGGTCAGTTGTTTTCATCAACAGGGATGGTCGGATGTGTCGCTACGATGTCGGGTCCGGTGTTCCACAGGGGTCTGTTTTGGGGCCCCTATTGTGGAACATCGGATACGATTGGCTCCTGCGGGGCGCTCTTCTCCCGGGCATGAGCGTCATCTGTTACGCTGATGACACTCTCGTCACTGCCCGGGGTAAGAACTTTGAGGACGCTGCGCGTGTAGCAGCAATAGGAGGCTCCCTGGTCGCTCGCCGTATCGGCATGCTAGGCCTGCGAGTGGCGCTCAACAAGACCGAGGCCATTTATTTCCGTGGGCCTCGGCAGCGCTGTCCCCAGGGCGCCTCCATAGTTGTTGAGGGAGTAACGATCCCGGTCAAGGACCGGATCAAATACCTCGGACTGGAGCTGGATTCGCGGTGGCAGTTTGGCCCGCATTTTAGTGGGCTGTCACCGCGACTCTTGAAGGCCGCCAACGCCTTCGCCTGGCTTCTCCCAAATCTGGGGGGACCGAAGGCCCACTGCCGGCGTTTATACGCCGGCATCATCAAAAGTATGGCCCTTTACGGCGCGCCTATCTGGGCGGATAAGGTCGCGCTTAGAAAAAATGTGGTGCACCTACGTCGGCCCCAACGGGCAATCGCGCAGCGTACCGCCCGTGCTTATCGCACCGTAGGATTTGACGTGGCCTGCGCTCTGGCTGGCACCCCGCCCTGGGAACTTGAAGCCCAAGTGCTAGCCAGAGTATATTTCTGGACGGCAGAAGAGAGGGCGCGCGGGGAGCACCCTGCCCCTGCAGAGAGAGGAGCTGTGCGGAGGGAGGCTCATGAAGATCTGATCCATCAGTGGACAGAGAGTCTCGCCTCCGCAACATACGGCCGTCGTCTTTTAGACGTCTTGGGCCCTGTTCTGGAACAGTGGCTCGGGCGCTCTCACGGCCATCTGTCGTACCGCCTGGTGCAGGTGCTGACCGGGCATGGCTGCTTCGGCAGTTACCTGCACCGCATCGGGCGAGAAGAAACACCGGGCTGTTGGGAGTGTGGGGCTCAGTCGGACACGGCAGACCATACTCTCCTTTCGTGTCCCGCTTTCGACGAAGAACGTGCAGCTCTATCCAGAGAGATCGGCAGTGTGTCGCTGCAATCTCTAATCTCGGCGCTGTTGAGCGGCCGTGAACTTTGGTCGGCTGTTGCCTCCTTCTGCGAGACAATTATCTCTCGGAAGGAGGCGGCAGAGCGAGAGCGCGAGGATGACCCCTTAGCTCCCGCTATCCGTCGTCGTCGTAGGGGGCGCAATAGGCGGGCATACGACCGCCAGCAGCCTCCTGACGGGGCCCAGCGGGTGGATGGTGCGGGGGCACCTTCACCCGCCTTGCACGGGTCCCCGTTCTTGCCGGACGGGAGTGGGCTGGCCCTCCAGGCCGCTCCCGTCGCTCCCCCTAGGGGGGGGCCTGTCGGGCCTGCGTAGGCAGGCAGCGCTGGTGGTGTCACGGCTGTTCTGGTTACACCGGGTCCCGTGACATCACCCCCATAGGCGCGTGACGGAGGGACCGGTGTTTTTAGTGGGTATTTCCCGCCTCACTTCCATCTTTTCGAGGCGGGATGAGTCCCACATAACCCGCCGCTCCCCCAAGCGGCGGGTATGCCCAAATGCATTTTCACCGGGAGAAAAAAAAAAAAAAAAAAAAAAAAAAAAAAGGGTGGGCATCGAACCCACGACCCTTGGTGAACTTCGATTATATTGGAAGTGCCAATCTAATATCCTACTTAATATTATAAATGCGAAAGTAACTCTGTCTGTCTGTTACGCTTTCCCGCTTGATCCTCGCAACCGATTTTGATGAAATTTGGCACAGACTAAGAGAGGTAGGGCATGGCGAAACCTTGCTCGAATTGAGCTGCCCGTCCGGGGAAGGACCTCCACCCTATAGAATACCGCAGCCAAATGACCTCCGCGTCATGTTCCTGTCGGTGAGTAGGGTTTCCGGAGCTCGTGGTGGGTTGGGGTTGGGCCGACATGGCGGTGGCAACTGACAGGTAACTAAACAGTTACTTGCCCGTTGTCACAGCGACTTGGGCTTCTCTCTCGCTTTCCATCAGGCGTAGGGAAGCCATTATGTCGAGCCACTATAAAAAAAAGACTATCTTTATACCCTGAAATAGGATAACTTTTATTGCGAAAAAGGGATGAAGAAACAATTCTGTGACACACCTACATGAACGCGAGCGAAGCCGCGGGCACAGCTAGTATAGCCGTTCAGAAGTTCGTGAACTATTTAAGTGGCAAGTTTATTACGACATGACCGCCAACCTCAGTGACTTCTTTTAACAAATATATTTATTTTCTCTAATGCTGCAGTCACAGTAATGGAAAAATCATTTACACGCTGTGCAGATGGGTTGACGACTTCCTATACAATATTATTTACAATTTGAAGTATACTTGTATGTATACAACTACCGCACCATATTATATGAACTACCGCACCATATTTTCTGGCCCAAAAATGCAACGCATAATAACAAACTATGTATATTTGAAAAACATTAAAAAGAGTTTTCTCTAAAAAAAAAAGGATTTTCGCTTCAATAAACAATCGCACAGCACTTGAGCGTACAACTTTTTACTGCGCCCCACCTACCGGTGTCCAGAATGAACTGCCAGTTTTATGTTATTTCGCACACTTGCAGAGGGAAACGCGGAAGAACCGACAATTTTACGGGCAACAAAGCAAACGAGTCGTATAAACGGTACCGGAGGAATTTGAACACGTGCACACGGAAAAGTGTGTTCACGTTGCGACTGCATAAATCGTGCGGCTTTTTATTCTCAATGTCATTAGCGTGCAGCGAAAATCTTTAAAAATCCGCGCCATCGTTCGGTGTAAATTCGAAATATGGCCGAAATATTAATTTATTGGTAACGTGGATCGTAAATTGCGGTGTATTTTTGGCTTTCTTTGCTTAATAGTTTATCTAGTTCGCGTATGTAAAAATAAAATTAGGATTGGTTACTCAACACAATACTAGCAAAGCAAGCAAAATTTTTTAGTCTAAGGTTGACTGACTGACTTGAAATGTCATAAATAATATTTTATTATCATATTTTAATCATTTTAATTTATTTAAGCAACCCACTTGCGATATTATTAACGTTAGTAAGTAGTACGAGTTTGGCACAAGTAATATTCTTCATAATTGGGTTTAACTTATGCGATGAAATATAAAGGGGTGTCGCCACTTTGGTCAAACATCTGGAGCTTTACCCATTAATCTTCACGCTCAGCAGGCAGGTTGGCGATTGCAGGACGTAGCTCCTCGTTACGGTGACGTTGCTGCCCGTCATCGGCCTGTGGTATTTAGCTACGCTTTCAATCTTGATGGTTATACCGCCAATCCGTTGCCAGAGCCTCGTTTGTTATCCGGCAGGATGCACCAGGAGTAAATGAGGATGGCTTGGAGCGAAAAGATGATATCGCTTCCTTACACCCCCATAAACATTAAATAAATAGTATACTGAGCATACTGAGCAGTGGTGCATCCTGCCGAACAACAAACGAGGCTCTGGCAAACCGACTGGTGGCGGTATAGCCATCACGATAGAAGGCGTAGCTAAATATCACAGGTCGATGACGGGCAGCAGCGTCACCGGAACAAGAAGCTACGCCCTGCGATCGCCAATCCGCCTGCCCAGCGTGGCGATTATGGGTATATCCTCCAGATGATTGCCCTACGTGGCGAACAACTGGAGAGGCCTATGTCCAGCAGTGGACTGCAATAGGCTGATGATGATGATACTGAGCATAAACATTAAATAAATAGTATACTGAGCATGCATAGTAACTTCGCAGAAGAAGCAAAGCTTGTTGAACTCATACGCATAAGTGGGCTGCCCTCTGCAAATCGCCTGTTTGCACTCGCAAAGTTGGACGCTTAACCGACATTCATGAGGAGCTACTGACCTAATACTGCACGAGTTATATTGCTCATAATCTAGCTTAACTTATGCAATGAAAGATAAAGGGGTGTGAATGGGATAATTGTAGTAAATCGTTTTTTTTTAATTAGGTCCTAGCTTGTAAAATAATAAAAATAATATGCTATTTAACCCTCTGTATCATAGTGTAGACTGTAGGCAACATACCGTTCGGTCACTCACAAAATTCGATTATTTATTTCTTGACGTTTTATTGCAATGTAGGCCCTAGTCAACAAAACAAAGTATCGAAATAGTTCCCTTTTTTTCAATTATCTTCAAAAATAAATAAATATAGAAAAAATCCTAAAACACGTACGTATATTTTATTTTTCCGTTTAATATTAGATTACAAAAATATAGGCAAATCTAAGTTATTGTGTGATTGAGGGTTAAGACATGAAAATAGTTCCATATATATGAAATAGTTATGACATATTCCAGCATCCACCATCATCATCATCATCAGCTTATAAACGTTCGCTGCTGGACTACAACCCCCAAACACAATTGGTGCTTCATCATGTTATTTTCCAATGTTAATTGTCATTTGTAAGGGAGCGACCTATAATCTTTTCGCTCCAAGCCAACCTCACCTGCCCGTTGTGCATCCTGCCGAATAACAAACGATGCGCTGGCAACCGACTGGTGGCGGTATAACCATCGTAATTGATGGCGTAGCTAAATACTACAGACCGATGACGGGCAGCAGCGTCACCGGAGCGAGAAGCTACGCCCTGCGACCGCCAACCCGCCTGCCCAGCGTGGCGATTATGGGTATATCCTCCAGATGTTTGCCCTAAGTGGTGAAGAACTGGAGAGGCCAGTCTAGCAGTGGAGTGCAATAGGCTGATGATGATGATGATTTGTCATTTGGGGGGATTTACCTTAGTCACCACGCTTGGCAGGCGGGTTGGTGACCGCAGTAGGTTTTATTTATACCTAGGTAAACGCTGCTGCCCATTTCCTGATATTCACTTAGTCGTCTTCTACGAAACCCATGGGATTAAATGTGGTGGTACTATTCTAAATCCGGTAACTACATGGACAACCTATTAGTTTGATAGTTACTTGTTCGTTACTGCAGCGACTTGGGCCTCTCTATCAGGATCGGTGAAACTTTTTTTTGTAGTAGCACAGCATTATTGGTTCCCTACGCCTGATGGAAAGCGAAAGAGAAGCCTAAGGCGCTGGAATAACGGGCAAGCAACCGGTCAGTGACCAGTCAGTTGCCACCGCCATGCCGACCCATAAAATGCTGAATACTGAAGCTACTATGCCTACTCTTACGACAGTCACGGTAGGAAAAGGATCTGTGATGGTCATTATACTTCACCGGACGGACTAATGTATATTTTGATCTAGTTTGCTCATACAACAAAGCATTTATGCTGGTACCGCGGGCTTCCAGTGAGCGTTTGGCAAACTTTACTTGACATTAACAATAGTTTAACTTACGCCACCGATGCAGTGAAACTACCATGAAGTCTAGATTCAGTAGGAAATTGTTTACCGGTTTGCAGTTAACAAAGTGAATTAATTGTACTTTGTAGAAAGTTAGCTTTAGTAACACCGGTCACCCGTTTGTGGTACCTACAGGTCATACTTGTCATTTTTTTTGTGTCCCATACCTAGAAATGTAAGTAAGGAAGGAAATCACTTTGTTGTCCGTCCGTCAGTCAAGACCCTTGTTTTCAAGAACGTGTAGAGTTATCAATGACTTCATTCCATCTGATGATAAGCAGTCGTGAGGTCCAAAAGTTAGGTCGATAGGCATAATAGAACAAACCCATTGCGCCTGTATGTCAAATATTCAAAAATATTCAAGTCTACTGTCCCTTAGAGCTGTGAAAAAATCAAACTTGTAATGTCTAAGACGTAGACCAACGCAATCAGAGGATATAACCGCTTAAGTCGCACATTTTGAATTCTCGCAAGGAAGTCAAAACTGGGTACCCCAATTCTTGAAATTTGGTACGAAGGAACATCTCATAGCAGAGACATATAGCTTAGGAAGTTATGAATCCACTGCTGGACATAGGCCTATCCAGTTGTACGCCACTTTGGGCAAACACCTGTAAGCTACCACTATGGGTAACCATATTCGCCACCCTGGACAGGCGGGTTGGCGATCACAGGGCGTAGCTCTCGCTCCGATGACGCTACTGCCCGTCTCGGCATGAGGCATTTAGCTACGCCTTCAATCGTGATATATCGCTTACCATCAGGCGAATCACAGTCAAGCGCAAACTCATTTTGAATAAAAAAACAAAAATGTGAGGGAAAGCCAGCCTGACTTCCCCGTGGTACGTCCTGCTGAATAACAAAAGAGCCTCTGGCAACCGACTGTTGGCGGTATGACCAATATTAAACAATATACAGTATTATGTGTAGTTACTAATGAAATAAATATATTTTAGTTATATTAAAATGAGATTTTGCACAACGTTGCTTGCCCCTCTCTTCAGAAAATTTTTACTTACTATCTGAAGATTGTCAGGAAGAGATGGCTAGCGATAAGACTGCCTAGATTGTACAACAATATGTCTGTATCACCTTTTTCTGTATTTATTTTGTGTAATAAAGAATATCTATCTTTTGTCCAAAATAGTTAAAAGCGACATCAAATTAACATGACAAAGCTCGCGAACAAACTCGTTTACAATTACATACAGCGGTTAAGACGCCATCTCTCATTGTAAATCATTCGTAAATTAAATTCAAGCTGCGAGATAAATCTGTAAGGCATAATTAGCCTCTCAGGTGGTAGGTACTTAATGCTGCAACTAATTAGAACTTTCTGGAATATTCCAATGAATTCTGGTAATGTCTTCGGGGCGGTGTTAAAGTAACTTTTGACAAGCGTATCTTTGCATAAATTTTGTGGAATTTTAGAAACTCTGCCTTTATATTGATGTGTGCTTTTCGAGTGGCAAAGTTAAGCGATGTTATGATATATTAGCTGAAGCCCGCGGCTTTTTTCCGTGTGAATTTCAATGAGAAATAATAAATCCTTACAAATTATGGAAAGTTCAATTTCTGAAAAGTTTCATTACAACCCGTTCAGTATTTTCGCGCGCAAGAGTTTTCTTTACCTAATTTACGTACACTAACTAGATGTTATGCGGATTGCTTATATTCTTTTCGGACGTCGTCGTTTGATTAACATAGGACAGGACGCAATCATTTTGACGTGACATAAAAATATAAAATGGGGTGGTTTTTACTGTCTGGCTCGACCGCTTATTTGGTAACCTCTACCTTCTGAATCAAGGGTCGTGGATTCGATCCCCGCACAGTACAAACATTAGTATGCATGAACTTGTCTGTTTGTAGTGTTTACTATGTAGAATGTAATATAATTACAAAAAAAGTATCTAAGTTTATTACCCATAGTACAAGCTTCGGCTTAGTTGGGGGTGTTGGGGCTAGATGGCAATGTGTGGCCCAGCGTGGCATGTCTTGGATTTATTTATTTATTCTAAATCCGCTAGCCACACTGATGAAATAAAATAATTCTTAATCGATTAAAAAACGCTTTATGAAATCCTTGAACGCCAATTTGCCGGCTGTCATACATTTTACGGAGAAGCGTCAATTTCACTAGTACATTTGCGAATGTACATTTAAAACGAATCGTGCATTTTAATTATATCGGCCATTCGGAGTATTTGAAGCGATGCATCTGGCTGCCAATTACTGATACATTTTAACAATCGGTCACCCGAATACGTAGGTAGTTTTAATTACCACTAGATTTCAGGAATTAACTTAATTAAATGACTTTTTCATGAGATAATTATTATTAAGAGTAGTAGTACAATTGCACATCATCATTATCATCATAAGGGCATAGGACATAGAGAGATATAATAATATGTTACTATACGTCGCGCGAAAGTACAAAAGCCTATATAGGATTTTGAGTACTGTGAGTCCGCGCGTCGCCTAACGTTTGTGAATACGGCCGTAAGCCTCTCCAGTTTTTCGCCACTTTGGGCAAACATCTAGAAGCATTGCCCATAATCGCCACGCTGGGCAAGCAGGTTGGAAATCGCAGGGCGTAGGTACCTCCTCGCTCCGCTGCCCGTCATCGGCTTGTGATGGTTATACTGCCAACCCGTATGCCCAGCGTGAGGGGGTCAAATTGGGGGATGTGCCAATGCCCAGCAGTGCACATTTGCAGCCTGATGATAATGATGTAGTATATATTACGTAAATCATTATCAGTATTAAAGCATGGAAGGTCCTTCCAGCTCATGTGTTTCCTTCCTCTTACAATACTAGGTTCTTTAGGCGGGGCGTGAAACGGCATCTCAGTGGGCCTTCAAGGTGAGGGCGACTGGCGCAATGGGTTTGTTCTAATGTGCCTGTCGACCTAACTTTTGGACCTCACGACCGCTTACCATCAGGTGGAGTGAGGTCATCCTGAAAGCTCGCCTAAAAAAAAAGTAAAGCTAAAATACTAAATCTACATACATCTTGGAAAGTCCATGTTGTACAATTCGAAAGAATTTTAGGAACAAAACACTATTATTATCCAAGCGTGTACAGTCTGTCGGAAATACCTCAATCCCAACGGACCAGTATTTGAATAGATTGGTGCAATATAAGATCCGGATCCCGTATTCATACCCGTAACGTAATGCTCAAATGGTATTTGAATCGCAGCTGAGCGTAATTATTAAGGAGCATATGTGGTCTTATATACTATATTATATACTTGTTGAATGCCAAGTTAGTGCATAGATCTGAACATTCATCATCAGCCTATTGCAGTCAACTACTGGACATAGGCCTCTACAGTTGTTCGCCACTTAAAGCAAATATCTGGAGGATATACCCATAATCGTCTCGCTGGGCAGGCGGGTTGGCGATCGCAGGGCGTGACGAGCAGCAGCGTCACCGGAGAGCTTCTCGCTCCGGTGACGCTGCTGCTCGTCATCGGTCTGCGGTATTTAAATATGTCTTCAATTGCGGTGGTTATACCGGCACCAGTCGGTTGCCAGCGCCTCGTTTGTTATTCGGCAGGAAGCACCACGGGCAGGTGAGGTTAGCTTGTACCGAAAGGATATCATCCTTTACATACTTTACTTAATTTTACTTGATTAGACAGATAATACGCAATCGATTTTAAAAGGATATAGGATATCACGACCCATACCTAACCTAAAGCTATGTTTGCACAGTCCAGCAAAGGCATGAGATACACGCCAATGAACACGTATTGTCGTGTCCATTCAGTACTAAGACGCCCTTATAGAAACTAATTGCGCTGACGTTGAACTAATTGCTTCCACGCAATATCTCGCGTGAAATTAACTGGCCATTGTGTAATCGTCATCATTATTGTTTAGTAATAGTTGTATAATACAAACAAGCAATTGTGTAGGCTTAGTGTTTGCGAGACATCTTGGGCTGTTCGACATGACAGTTGATGTGAGAAACTAAGGGTGCTTTGCGACAGAGGCGGGGCCAAGTTAAGCTGAGGCTAACAAAACTTAACCAGTGATATTGCGTAAGGCTGCTGGGATGTAAAGCGACCCATCATCTATTCGCTCCAAGCCACCCTCACCTACACGTGGTGCATCCTGCAGAATAACAGACGAGGCGAAAACGTGGTGCATCCTGCTGAATAACAGACGAGTCTCTGGGAACCAACTGGTGGCGGTATAATTATCATTACAATTGAAGGCTGAGCTGAATACCACAGGCCGATGACGGGCAGCAGCGTCACCAGAGCTAAAAGCTACGTCCTGCGATCGCCAACCCGCCTGCCCAGAGCGTGGCAATTAATAAGTAAATATCAGACAACATCACATACATTGCTTTAATCCCAAAGTAAGTAGCTTAAGCACTTGTGTTATGGGTATCAGAACAACGAAGGTACCACAAATAAATACTTAAGTACAAATTAAAAACACCCAGAACAAACACAAGTGTTCATAACACGAATGTTTGTCCCGGGTGGGAAACCCGTCGTGGGTTCAGAAGGCAGGGGTCACTACCAATTGAGCCACCGAGCTAGTCAAAATTATGGGTATATCCTCTAGATGTTTGCCCAAAGTGGCGTGCGAGTGGAGAGGCCTATGTCCAGCAGTGGACTGTGAAAGGCTGATGATGATAATTAATATCTATTGACATATTTTTTTTATATAAATCAAACTGGGGTTGAACAAAGAGCCTACTGTCGAGTTTCTTGACGGTTCTTTTCGATAGAAGCAAATTTCGCAAATAGGCGGTAACATATTCATTTCTTCTGACGATATTATAAGTGCTTGATTCAAGTCTACAATGAATATAGATTTTCATTCTAATACGTACGAATAAATCCAATTACTTATGAACACAATTTCCAGTACATTGAACTTCATTATTCAAATGGTCACTATTAACCCTGATTTACAATCTACATTTAATTTGTACCTTGTTAAATCACCTCTAACACACTTAAACTTTAATGTTTATACAAATAAGGGTTATTTTCGTGTCAATTACCTGTAGCAATCAAATAAAGTGTCCGTTAATCCTACGACTAATGGATGTACCGATACAATTTAGCTGAAGTGTCGAGCGGTTTGTACGGGCTTCCAGGACAAATGTATTACACTTGCGAGCAGGGAAACTGAACTATTACCACTTATATATCGCACATCATCACATACAAGCGAGTCTTCAAATTTCTCAAGGGCTGGCAACACACTTTTTTTATAGCGGCTCGACAATGGCTTCCCTACGCCTGATGGAAAGCGAAAGAGAAGCCCAAGTCGCTGTGACAGCGGGCAAGTAACTGGTCAGTTACCTGTCAGTTGCCACCGCCATGCCGGCCCAACCCTAACCCCCCACGAGCTCCGGAAACTTTCACCGGCAGAAACATGACCCAGAGGTCATTTGACTGCGGTATTCTATAGGGTGAAGGTCCTTCCCCGGACGGGCGGCTCAATTCGAGCGAAGATTCGCTATGCCCTATGCGTTTACTACCACAGAACGAAACTAGCCGTCATTATTAAGTTACCACTACAGGAAGGTCTGCCAATAATTCAAGCACAAGGTTTCATTGCTCGTATGGATATCCAGGTTCAAAGCGCAGTACTGGGCACACTCGAAGCAACTGAGACTAAACAAGTAGGGTGCTGTTCACAGAACACAAACGCTTGGTGTAGGTAAACTTATAATGTACTAAGGTCGATACGGCAGTGTTTGTTAAGAAATAAGCTATCTACATCTATCGTACCTTAAAAGTTCAAGCTAGTTTTCGGCTAATGTTTATTCCTCTTTTCAACCGAATTTAAAAAAAAGAGGAGGAAGGAAACCACGAACAGGTATAACACCCGATTGTATTGGTACTTTTGTCAAATATTCATTCAACATTGGAAGAAATACAACTTAAAGGTTCATCATCATGACCAGCCTATTATAGTCCCCTGCTGGAAATAGGCCTCTCTAGGTATTCCTACTAAGGGCAAACATCTATTAAACCCATAATCGTCACGCTGGGCAGGCAGGTTGGCGATCGCATGGCGTAGCTTCTCGCTCCGGTGACGCTGCTGCCCGTCATCGGTCTGTGGTATTTAGCTACGCCTTCAATTGTGATGGCTATATACTACCAGCAGTCGGTTGCCACCGCCTCGTTTGTTATTCGGCAGGATGCACCACGGGCAAGTGAGGTTGGCTTGCTACCTTACATACACTTAGAAGTTGGTTGCTATTAAACACTGAAAATGTCATTTACTGACATAAATTAATAATGCAACTTTAGTTTCCTTGCACTCATGTGCATTTTATTGTTAATCTTATAATGGACAAGAGACGATTAAAAATCGAATCGCTTAGCGTAATAAATGTTTTCTCTCTTTCCATTTTAATGCTATCTTTGTCTTTCATGCGTTTTTATTGCTTGAAATATGAGCATTAAGTTTGCTTCGCCATTGCAACTAAGATTATAAATGTATAATTAAGTATGTAACCAGGCAGACTAACATTAACTCGAGAAGGAGAGGTAAGTATGTGTATTTGTTTATTACTTATTTACGTTTTATTTATGTTACAGTAAAATAGATGTAAGGGAGCGGCTTACCATCTTTTCGCTCCAAGTCAACCTCACCTGCCCGTGATGCATCCTGCCGAATAACAGATGAGGCCCTGGCAATCGACTGGTGGCGGTATAATCATCACTATTTAAGGCGAATACCACAGATCGATGACGGGAAGCAGCGTCATCGGAACGAGAAGCTACGCCCTGCGATCGCCAACCCGCCTGCCCAGACGGGCGACTATGGGTTGCCGCGAAATGTTTGCCGTAACTGGCGAACAACTGGAGAGGCCTATGTCCAACAGTGGACTGCAATAAGTTGATGATGATGACAGTAAAATGTATACTGTTTTATTCTAATCCAGATGTTTACCCTAAGTGGCGAACAAAAAGAGAGGCCTATGTCCAGCAGTGGACTGCAAATCAGTAGATTTGTGCAACAGTTGTGTTATTCTTAAGACACTCTAAAACAAAAAAAAACGAGCTATTGAGAAACACGAAACATACAAAGGACTGATATTCCATTTCCAGTGGTATTGTATTATATCAATCGTAGTGCAAAAATAAGACGATATGTTTCGGGATACAAGTTAATATATCAGTCGGCACGAGATTATGCATATAGCGTAGGCAAAACGTTATTACTGCAAAGAAATATGTCGCCTTATGTATGACTGGCTCTCGATATTGTAAATTCGGGACAGTATATAGAGCTGACATTTCGGTTATTAATTTTTTGTTCGTTTTTTTTTCTGACAGAGAGGGCAAACGGGCTTAAAGGTCAGTAATGGTAAGTGAACACCATGAAGCCCATGAAGAATCCATAGTACATTTTATTAGGGAGTTTTTATTAACCTAAGTTATTGTTATGTTCATCTCGATAGAAACATCATTTCAAGCCCAGGGGTAAAATCAAATTTATTTGTACATGGCGAATCACGTTCGCAGTTGTCATAAGTTTGCTGCGTTTGGGGCAAAAAGATGATGGATGAACCTTACAACCACTCTAGCCACTCTCATCTGGTCGTGGTGCATCTTGCCGAATAACAAACCTGGCTCTGGCAACCGACTGTTGGCGGTATAACCATCACGATTGAAGGCGTAGCTAAAAACCGTTGGTCGATGCCGGGTAGCAGCGTCATCTGAGCGAGGAGCTACGCTCTGCGATCTGTCCAGGGTGTCGATAATAGGTAAGGCCCGGTAAAATATTTGCCCGAAGTGAAGAATGCCCATAGTGGATTACGATACCGACGGAAGGAAATGGAGATTGTTAGTCCTTTAGATAGATAGATAGATATCTTTATTGCACAAAAACACAGAGTAAATACAGTAAAGGTGATACAGACATGTTGTGGTACAATCTAGGCGGTCTTAT
>CM062102.1:6590242-6665411 GCA_031163375.1 Conogethes punctiferalis
CCATGCAGTAGTTTTCCCGTGGTGCGCGTTCAAATGTACAGATAAAAATTTATCCCGTTTTCCCAATACTTACCTGCACTGCTTTGCTCCTATTGATTGTGGCGGTATAAAAAGTATCCTGTAACCTGCCCAGGAGTATGAAGAATAATTGTACCAAGTTTCGTTAAATCCGTCCAGGGGCCCCTACTAAAAAAAATGAAAACGATCGTTATTAGAACACGGGAGGACAAATGAGAGGCATTTATGGGGCAAAAACACGCGATCCGTTCAACGAACGATCGTTTTCGTTTTTTGTAGTAGGGCCCCAGTACTTTTTGTTTCTATAACGAACATACAGACAGACAAAAATTTTACTGATTACATTTTTGGCATCAGTATCGATCACTTATCACCCCCTGATAGTTATTTTGAAAATATATTTAATGTACAGATTTGACCTCTCTACAGATTTATTATAAGTATAGATGTCATATTAAAGATGTGATCTTCTGTTCTCTCCCAGACGCTAATCGACGCTCTGCGGCAGTGCGGAGCCCATTCAACTAGAGTTGGACCGCAACCTGCAGGTGTTGCTGCCGTCGCAGGCCGCGGCTAAGATGCAGCTGCCCGCCTCCTTCTACGCGCTCACCGCCGAGCTGAAGAGGGAACACCAGCTCAGGTGACTGCACTGTGCACTAGCTGTACCGGTACCTAGGGTACATGCCCCGCCATCATCCATCATCAGCCTATTGCAGTCCACTGCTGGACATAGGCCTCTCCAATTGGGATGATGACTAAAAAATAATTTAATGTCCCATCAGATAAATTAATGAAAAATATTGGATACGTATTTTTTATTTTGCCTCTTGTTCAAAAACTTACGAAGATACATTGATTTTAAATGTCACATGACGTCACGTTAGAGTACAAAATATACTCTAACGTGACGTAGTTAGCCCCCACTCCGTAACTTTAATGCGCTATATCTAAGTATTTTCTTGTTATTTCGACAAAACAAAAATACGGGTCTTATATTTTTTTTATTATCTAAGAGACGGACTAATTATTTTCTTCATTTTCATACCTTGTCATCATCCGTATTGTTCGCCCCCCTAGGGCAAACTTCTGGATATACCCACAATCGCCACGCTGGGCAGGCGGGTTGGCGATCGCAGGGCGTAGCTTCTTGCTTCTATGACGCTGCTGCCCGTCATCGGCCTGTGGTATTTAGCTACGCCTTCTATCGTGATGGTTTCACCGCCACCATTCGGTTTGCCAGAGCCTCGTTTGTTGTTAGGCAGGATGCACCACGGGCAGGTGAGGATGGCTTGGAGCGAAAAGGTGATAAGTCGCTACATGCCCCGACTTGTAGCAAGTTATCCTGTGGGACGTGGTGCGAATAGTAAAAGATGGAAGTTTTATTTACACTGATATAATATGTACAAAACTTACGTCTCACGTATTAAAGGAAAAGTAGAGAAGGAGAGCGCGCGACAGGATGGATTATAAAGAATAATAACCCAAGGACATGCCACGCTGAGCCACACAGCGCCACCTAGCCCAAACTAAGCCGAAGCTTGTACTATGGGTACTAAACAACTGATAAACATACTTAGATACATTTTTTTTTGTAAATAAATACATTATTATACATAGAAAAACATCCAGACCAATACAAACAGACATGTTCATGCACACAAATGTTTGTAAGGTGTGGGGATCGAACCCATGAGGAACTGCTGGCAGTTGCTGGATGGGGGAAGCCCGGGATAGAGAAATGTGGCGCGAATTAAAGGAGGCCTACGTTCAGCAGTGGACGGACCAAGGCTGTTGTTAATTGATGTATTTCAAATAACAAATACTAAAAAATAATAATTTAGATACAAAATTGTGTTCCAGGACTGAAGCGATTGAGCGGAGTCCAAATGCTGCGCACCAAGGCGATGCGAGAGAAGGACGAGCTGCGGGAGATGAGGAAGTACAAGTTCGCCATCATACGGGTTCGGTTCCCGGACGGATCTTGTTGCAGGTGACTACATACTTGCATTACTTAGTTACGTAGAATAGCTGTTATCTATAAGTGTATATGTCACCCGAAAATAGCAAGAATCGTAAGTTGATCAATTTCCTAGGTAGTTGATTAACTTTCGGAAAATAACAAACGGTAGTTGAAATGTATTGTTTAACGCAATGGATTTCAGTTAGTTGATCAATTTACGGTAGCCTGACAGTCATTTAATAATTTACGATTTTGACACAAGTGAAATCGTACTCAAATGGGCCAATCGTCGCTCAATGTATTATTTAACGGTGCACGATTACCCGTAACTTAATACACTGTTCCCTGATTGGTTGCCGGGATAACGCCACGTGAGCCATTGAACCAATCAACGTTCACCTCTCCTTCGTCGGATGATTTTACGACAAAACCCCGTAAAATGATCAATTTACTAAAATACATACGTTAAATAAAACATTTCAACTGCCGTTTATTATTTTCCGGAAGTTAATCAACTACCTAGGAAATGATCAACTTACGATTCTTGCTATTTTCCGGTGACATGTACAGGGGTATAGTATATGGAAAATTATTGAATAAATTATGTGTTGAAAACTAGAAAAAGTTTAGGACAGTTGCAAATAGACAGGCCAGGTAGATAGAGATCACCCTATTACCTCTAAGGATTCCCTGAAATTACCAGGAGCAACCGAATCAGGGTTCGAGCAAAAAATAAATTAATTGAGTTTTCTGTCAAGATCTATACCATTTGTCATTTTAATATACCTACTCCGATGTCCACATAAGAGACGTTCAATGTCATGACAATAATAAATAACCCAAGACATGCCACG
The DNA here is from genome assembly GCA_031163375.1 of Conogethes punctiferalis. NCBI lineage: Eukaryota > Metazoa > Arthropoda > Insecta > Lepidoptera > Crambidae > Conogethes > Conogethes punctiferalis. The sequence goes on from CM062102.1 coordinate 6,593,075, forward strand.
CCGGGCCACTCAGCGCCATCTAGCCCCAAACTAAGCTGAAGCTTGTACTATGGGTACTAGACAACTGATAAACTTACTTAGATACATTTTTTTTTGTAAATAAATACATTACATAGAAAAACACCCAGACCAATACAAACAGACATGTTCATGCACACAAATGTTTGTACTGTGTGGGGATCGAACCCACGACCCTTGGCTCAGAAGGCAGAGGTCACTACCAATTGAGCCACCAAGCCAGCCAAGAATGGCCTTCACATGTATGTTCTATTCCAGGGAACATTCTCAGTCTACGAGCGATACACGAAATCCACGAATTCGTCCAGGAGAACCTCGAACACAGCGGCTTGCCCTTCGTATTGAACACTCCTACGGGCCACAAACTCATCCCTGACGAGGACGCGAATAAGACCCTTATCGACCTACGACTAGTACCGGCACAGTGCTCACATTCGCTTGGCATCATTCCGTCTTGGATGACATCAATAATAGCCCTAATAAAGACGTGTATTTGAAGCCAGAAGTCATGGTCTTGGTACAAGAAGTGTAGATAGAAAATAGCTTTCTTTGAGTAAGGAGTATATATTTTTCAAGATCGCGTAAGGTTGGAATGCCCTTACGAATAGGCTTGAAATGCATTTTATTTTTGTAAAGCGATTTTGTGTTATTTTTCCAAATCGACCAAAAAGGCGATTTCAAATCGGCTGCTTTTTTATGACGGCGAATTGCAGTCGTTATTTTGAATTTTAATGTTCCTTTAAATATTAATGAGTCGTTAAATTCTTGGGTTGGGATCTTAAATTGCATTAAAATTCTGCAAGATGAAAGCTTCTGTATTTGCAAATATTTTTCTGACGAATCCTATCCTGTGATTGGTCCACGCATAGCTAAAGTGATACAAATCTACAACGATATTTTGGCAGGCGGTTGACATTGACATGAGGGCGTTAGCGTAAAACAGAAATGTCAAAATTCAACGTCAAAAGTGACACTTTCTATGAGAGCGGGCTTTAGTTCCGATTTTGACCACGTGCCTAAAAATCTTTGTCGGTAGGTACATAGTCAGATCTTAGCACAATAGCGCGTCACTTTCAACTGTACAGCGTATAAAAATGCGTTAAAGATAAATTATCCGGCACTTTATCAGCAAGTGGTGAAGCTCCCTAGCATTTGATTGAAAGAACAAAGTAATTTTGTCAATTTAATGTCGGAATGAAAATATTTGAAAAAGAAGTATACATGTATACTCTGTACTAAGCATGAACACATGAGTGTAAGGTTGGCATTTTATTGTATAAGAACCTAATAAGTACATATTCCTTCCATTTTAATATCTACCCTTCAATATTTAGAAGGCACTGCTTTTATTATTTAACATCCTTGCGTGATTTTAAAAATTGAACACATTACTTCTAAAACTATTGTTATGCACTAATTTTTGTTTATATACCTATTTAAAATGTTCTTTGAGCACTATCCATTAATTTTTCAAAGAAGACCTATGTTTTTTGCAGTCATAAAACAGATATTTCTGACACAATCGATCGCTTACATCAATCGACGTTCGATCGATTGGTCTAGTAACTCCCTGAAATGACTGTCGGTCTTAGAACTTTAAGGGGTGGTATTCAATTAGTCAAGTTTTTTTTTGTCTTCGAAATGTCAGAATGGGCGCGGTCCACTGTTATCTAATTAATGATTTCAGGCTACGATCGAAAATCCATTAGTTTCGATCGTTAATATGGTATAAAGACTGTTTCATTATAATAATATATTCATTTAATGTCATCATTTATTTCATCATCTTACTATAGCACCATAGGATGTCCACTGCTGGACTTACGCCTCCCCCGAAGAGTACACTTGTTATTTTATAATTATAAAATTAATGCTTGTTTAAGCACTAATTCCAAATGAGTTACAAGATATTTAATTCTCTTTAGAACAAAAGTTTGTTCTACAATTTCTCAGTATCTATGCACCTGGCACTTTTCACTCGATCTGATCAGTCACTGATCATGTTACATGATCATTTTGTGACTAAATGATAAATCAACTTCAAACTTCTATTGTTGATAAATAAAATAATACATTATTGAAAATGCCGAAAGTATAAATGTGTTTGCTGTTTTAAACGGATTATGTAATGTTCGTTCATGTAATAATGTTAATTTATTGTAAAAACTGTGTATGTATGTATATCGAGGTTAACACCAGATTTGGTGAAATAAATTTAAAACAACGTTAAAATTCAACTGGTTTTATTTCCACCTTAAAAATACATTTGTACAAAAACACTAAATTAATTAGTTATTATTACGGCTAATTAGCCCTCACATTGCTAGCAAAAAGACTCGTGTTTAACTAAAACTAATGCAATATAGCACGAAAATTCCAAGGTTCAATATAAAAAACGAACTTTTCAAACTCAAAATTATTATACAGCAAAGGATCTCTATCAATGTAGACAAATAAAACATTTTAATGAATTTCTATTTTACACAAGAAAGGGGCCAAGCTTTTATACTCATTTGTACTTGTTTGGAGTAATTAAAAAATACTAAAAGGAATGTACATTGCTAATTTATAAACTCAAATAGAGGGACAGTTTTTTAGAGTACCATAATTATGTATGAACAAACAAAACAGATTTTGAACACATGATGGACCCAAAGGCACATTACATTTTAGACCTTATTCATTTACACAAAAGCCCTATGCGGCTACATCTCTTTGCACCTGTTCCGGTACTTTGTTCTCGATGGTGACGGATTTGGTGCAGTCTTCAGTCTTGTAGATGCCGACCAAACGGTTGGACACCTCGAACATGTTGTAGCGGAGAGATATTATGATGAACTGAGCGTTTTTAGTGCGTTCCTGTGGACAAGGAATATATTATTGACAGGCTCGGTGGCTCATTTGGTAGTGACCTCTGCCATCTGAGTCAAGGGTCGTGGGTTCGATTCCCGCACAGTACAAACATTTGTGTTCATGAACATGTCTGTATTGGTCTGGGTGTTTTCTATATAATATGTATATATTTACAAAAAAAAAATATCTAAGTAAGTTTATCAGTTGTCTAGTACCCATAGTACAAGCTTAGTTTGGGGCTAGGTGGCGCTGTGTGGCATGTCTTGGGTTATTTATTTTATTATATTTTGGTCGTATAATTCGTAACTATACAACAATAAAAAAGAGAAGAAAAATACCTTAGCAACATATATTAAAACTTTCCCATGGAACAAAAACATTAAAATCAATTAAAATAACATAAACCAAACAAAGATAACAAATAAACCGGACGTAGGTTTGTGACGTCCAATACAAAAGAGAAGAGAGGTAGGGCATAGCGAATCTTCGCTCGAATTGAGCTGCCCGTCCGGGGAAGGACCTCCACCCTATAGAACACCGCAGCCAAATGACCTCCGGGTCATGTTCCTGTCGGTGAGTAGGGTTTCCGGAGCTCGTTGGTGGATGGGGTTGGGCCGGCATGGCGGTGGCAACTGACAGGTAACTGACCAGTTACTTGCCCGTTGTCTCAGCGACTTGGGCTTCTCTTTCGCTTTCCATCAGGCGTAGGGAAGCCATTATGTCGAGCTACTATAAAAAAAGGGCCTCACTCAGCATTTGAGCCGTGACCCGCGTAGCGTACCAGGGCGCTAGTTTTCGGTTTTGGTTGGACGGCGCTGTGTGGCCCAGCGTGGCATGTCTTGGGTTATTTTTTCAATTAATTTACCTTGATATAATTAGCCACAATGGACACGTTCTTGAAGTCCAGCGCCGCGTCTATCTCGTCCATGACGTACAGAGGAGTCGGCTTGTAGTAGTGCAGCGCGAACACCAGAGCGAGAGACGACAGAGTCTTCTCGCCTCCGGACAGGTTTGAAATGTTCTTCCAGGATTTGTTCGGTGGGCGGACGCTGTAAGTATGAAATAATATTAAAGCTATCTGTATTGGGATGTAAAGGAGCGACCTATCACCTTTTCGCTCCAAGCCATCCTCACCTGCCCGTGGTGCATCCTGCCGAATAACAAACGAGGCTCTGGCAAACCGACTGGTGGCGAAATAACCATCACAATTGAAGGCTAGCTAAATACTACGGACCGGTGACGGGCAGCAGCGTCGCCGAAGCGAGAAGCTGCGCCCTGCGATCGCCAACCCGCCTGCCCAGCGTGGCGATTATGGGTATATCCTCCTGATGTTTGCTCTAAATGGCAAACAACTGGAGAGGCCTATGTCCAGCAGTGGACTGTAATAGGCTGATGATGATGATGATTTCATTAAACCTATGACAACCCACCTGAATATAATTCCCTCAGTGAAGGGATCCAGCGAGTCCACCAACTCCAGCTCAGCGTCCCCGCCGAGAGTTATCATCTGGTACATTTCTTTCAGTTTCGCTGTTATTGTGTTGAAGCCTGAAAATAATACAATTAATGAAATAAAACAATAACAAACACATGTTTAATGGCTAGATGTATAAATTTGGAGTCATTGACTGGCTCGGTGGCTCAATGGTAGTGACCTCTGCCTTCTGAGCCAAGGGTCGTGGGTTCGATCCCCACACATTACAAACATTTGTGTGCATGAACATGTCTGTTTGTATTCGTCTGAGTGTTTTCTATGTATAATATGTATTTATTTACAAAAAAATGTATCTAAGTAAGTTTATCAGTTGCCTAGTACTCATAGTACAAGCTTCGGCTTAGTTTGGGGCTAGATGGCGCTGTGTGGCCCAGCGTGGCATGTCTTGGGTTATTTATTTATTTTGAGGCTTAATGAATAAATTTTGTGTGATATTGGGGCTAAATGTATAAAGTCTGTGTCATATTGTGGATAAATGTATAAATTTGGTGTAAATTTAGTTGCGAAATTTAAAAATTTGGAGGCCTACGCACCTGACAAGAAGTCCGTGGTCCTCTTCTTCCTGAGCTGGTCGTAGAGGGCCCTCATTTCGTTCCTCTTCGTTGTGATCTCGTCCAGTTCCGCGGCGCGTTTTAGATACAACTCCTCTTTCGTTTTGTAGTCCTACAAATTTAGATTGAACAGTATGTATAAAGAATATAAATCATCTGTTCGATTCATTTTAAACTTAAATAAATAGTACTAATGCTATTTTAATTTGCATCTACTAACACTATTTATAAGAAAAAAATATTTCATCACCTGCCCTGATCCCATTATCTGGGGTCGGCGCAATTATGTTCTTCTTCCATTCATCCCTATCAGCCGTCAAGAAAAAAAGTTTATATAACATCAAGGGATGCAAGGGAGCGGCCTATAATCTTTTCGCTCCAAGCTAACCTCACCTGCCCGTGGTGCATCCTGCCGAATAACAAACTAGGCGCTGGCAACCGACTGGCGGCGGTATAACCATCACAATTGAAGGCGTAGTTAAATACTAAAGACTGGTGACGGGCAGCAGCGTCACCGGAGCGAGAAGCTACGGTCGGTACTATCGCCTGCCCAGCGTGGCGATTATGGGTATATCCTCCAGTTGTTTGCCCTAAGTGGCGAACAACTGGAGATGCCTATGTCCAGCAGTGGACTGCAAAAGACTCTCTGCGACAGTCTTTCCGAACACCTATGACTTGAGAGCCTTCAAGAAACGAGCGTACTCCCATTTAAAAAGCCGGCAGGGACCCCAGAACTTGATTTGAGTTGTCGACTGCTTACCATCAGGCATCACATTTGCTCGTCTGCCGCCTCTTGCATAAAAAAATGATGATGATGATGACATCAAAAAAAAAAATTTTTATTATTCTAAATACTATTTGTACTGACCTGTATAGCTTGTATGTTGGGCTTGGCGTCTCCCAGGCGCGCCTTCTGCGCTGCCAGGCGGTTCCGCAGCTCGTCGACGGCAGCAGCGTCCAGGTCCTCAGCGGAGTGCCTCTCCAGCGGCTCGGGCTTCTCGATGCCCGGCAGGCCTTCGATGCCGGGGTCCTCGAGCTTGAGGCCCGTTAGCTGGTGATGGGAAAATTATGGATATTAGGGAAGCAAGCAGGGGTTTCTTTTTTTTTATAGTGGCTCGACATAATAGCTTCCCTACGCCTGATGGAAAGCGAAAGAGAGGCCCAAGTCGCTGTGACAACTGGCAAGTAACTGGTCAGTTACCTGTCAGTTGCCACTGCCATGCCGGCCCAACCCCAACCCCCCACGAGCCCCGGACACCCTACTCACCGGCAGAAACACGACCCGAAGGTTTCTAAACGACTTTAAAAAAAGGAGGTTCTCAATTTGACTTATTTTATTTTGCTGTATCTATGTTACCACATATCTCCGAGAATAGGCATGATAATACTATACTATACATGATACTAATTTTTGTTTTGGATTAATATTGATGCATCACCCGATTATAGAAACACTGGTGAAAGAATTACTTCGCTTGTATGAAAAGTCCCCGAGCTATCACAATTTCAAAATCACAAATATGAACTCGCCCAAAAACGCTTCATGCAAAATGATACAAAGGCGTGACGTCACGATTTCGTATGCCTCGTTTAAGAAGCTTGTTCGATGGCTATATTAAATAGTGCGTTTATGTTATGGGTTTCATATCAAAATATGTTTTAATTAATGTACCTTAAAGTGTTCAAATGATTTTTGATTAATTTTACACTTTTGAAATTGACTTTCCCGATGAACTTTGAAGGCCTATCACACTCTCAGTTTGCAAAACAATTTTGTTGTGATTTCTCAAATAAGTGTTATTTATAGAAAATATTCTGAAAGAAACCAAACCAAAAACAGTAAAAAAATCAAGAATAAGTCAAGAATCAAGAAAATAAATAATGGAAAAAAGATAAAACTAAAAATAATAAAAAATACAACACAAAAAAATAAATAAACAATAATGACAATAAAGAATGAAAAAAAAATCAAACCAAAATGGAAAAAAAATCAAAAAATATTATCTTAACATTACCTCTTTCTCCCACATAGGCGTCTTGCTCCGACAGTCGTCTATGGATTTTTCCATCTTAGTCACTGCATTGTTGGCTTCCAACCGCTCACTCTTAATCTTGTTCTCCTTGCTTTGAAGCTTGGCTATCTCTTGCTTTAGCCCGGAATATTCACCACTGCCTTCGTTGATTTGCTCTTCAAGCTGAGAATTAATATGCGCAAATTGCGCAAAAAAATCTAAGTAAGTTTATCAGTAGTCTAGTACCCATAGTATAAGCTTCGGCTTAGTTTGGGGCTAGATGGCGCTGTGTAGCCTAGTGTGGCATGTCTTGGGTTATTTATTTATTGTTCATCACACCACGAAACCACGATTGCACCAATCTGAATTCATTCATACTCATTGGGTGCACGTAAACCTGGGGCTTCAAAGCCGAATTTACGTGTGCCTCTATCGATCCCACTTCGGAGACGTGGAGACGGCCCGCCTCTTCGATTACTTGAGTGACTCTATTGATTTAGCGCAAGCGCAGTTCCCTGCCGCAGAGTTGGTATGTTTGGGAGACTTTAATGCCCACCATGACTCGTGGTTGGGATCCCCCATAACAAACTTTGCTGGTAGGACCGCCCACGCATTCGCCCTTACCCATAGCTTGGCGCAATTGGTTGACCAGCCTACAAGATTACCTGACATAGTGGGTCAGACTCCTTCTCTTCTGGATCTTCTGTTAACGTCTCATCCAAAAGGTTACCGGATAGAAGTTCGAGCTCCCCTGGGTACCTCGGATCACTGCTTAGTATCCAGTACGGTGCCTAGTGTAGTGCCTCCTAAGCCTTTGAGTGTTAGGCGCAGAGTCTGGCACTATGCGTCAGCGGACTGGGATGGTATGCGTGAATACTTCGCATCCATCCCTTGGTCCCAGCAGTGTTTCGGGGAGAAGGATGTCAATGCGTGTGCTGCGGCTATTACTGACGAGATTGGGATTGCTATGGAGTATTACGTTCCTTATTCCGATATTGCCAGTAAGAATCGCAGACGCCCCTGGTTTGGTCGAGAATGTGCTGAGGCCGTTAACATCAAGCAAGCTGCGTATCGAGCTTGGACTAGGGGTAGGGCGCGTTGTGATCCTGATATCGGTTCTCTTAAATCGAAGTACAATGCCGCTACCAGGGCCTGCAAAAAAGCATTTGTGAGGGCAGATGCAAAACGCGTAGCACGGGTTGGCTTGGAATTGGTTTCGCACCCGACCGTTTCGCGAAGCTACTGGCGACTCGCTAAAGCTGTGCAAGCCAATTTCTGTCAGCCCTCATTGCCGCCGTTAAGGTATCCTGATGGCTCACTAGCTCACCAGCCTCAAGAGAAAGCTGACCTTTTGGCCAAGCTTTTTGTGTCCAACTCTTGCGTCGATGACTGCAACATGCTACCACCGGTGGTACCAATCGTTGACGCTAAAATGCCTGAAATAATTTTTAGGCAGCGGGATGTACGCTCCGAATTGCAGTCACTGGACATTCGTAAAGCATGTGGGCCGGACGGTATCCCAGCGATCGTCCTTCAGAGATGTTATGCGGAGCTGTCTCCCGCATTGACGCGCCTCTTTCGACTCTCTTACTCGTCGGGACATTTGCCGGAGTCTTGGAGAGAGGCCAATGTGCAGCCAGTCCCTAAAAAGGGGGACAGATCTGACCCGTCTAATTATCGCCCCATTGCCGTCACCTCAGTTTTGTGCAAAATCATGGAACGGATTATCAATAAACGTCTTATCCGATACCTAGAAGATCACTCGCTTATTAATGACCGCCAATATGGTTTCAGATCAAAGCGGTCAACGGGTGATCTTTTAGCGTATGTAACGCACATCTGGGGTGAAGCAATTGATAAGCATGGCGAGTCCTTGGCGGTAAGCTTAGATATTGCCAAGGCGTTTGACCGGGTTTGGCACAAGGCTCTTCTCTCCAAGCTTCCCGCTTATGGAATTCCCCACCAGCTTTGTGACTGGATTGCTGGCTTTCTGCATGGGCGGAGGATCCGTGTAGTTGTTGAGGGTTGCGCTTCGCAGTATATGCCAGTCAATGCCGGAGTCCCACAAGGCGCCATTCTATCACCCACTCTGTTTCTTCTGCATATCAATGATATGCTACCGCTTGGTGGCATTCATTGTTATGCAGATGATAGCACGGTTCATGGTCGCTACTTCAGCCGACCGGCAGCTGGTGGGGTGGATATTGGCGGGAAGCGAGAAAATCTTGTCATTGAGTTGAACCGGGTTCTGGATCTCATCTCCGAATGGGGATCCGGCAACCTGGTTGAATTCAATGCCAAGAAAACACAGGTTTGCGCATTTTCTTCCAAAAAGTCTTCATTCTTTCCTATCCCCTCCCTTCAGGGCACTCCCCTCGAACTTCGCGGTAGCCTTAATATGCTGGGTATGGAAGTGTGCTGCAATCTCAGCCAAAGGGACTACATCGAGAGCGTCATCTCTACGGCTTCCAAGAAATTGGGGGTCTTGAATAGGGTGCGCAGGTTCTTCGCGCCGGGTCAACTTTGTCTTTTGTACAAGACTCAGGTGCGGCCCTGTGTGGAGTACTGCTCGCACCTTTGGGATGGATCTGCCAAGTACCTTCTCGATGCCCTTGATAGATTGCAGCGGCGGGCTATCCGTATTATTGGTGATGATGATGTCTCTAGAGCCTTAGAACCCTTACAATTGCGTAGGGATGTTGCATCGCTGAGCGTCTTTTATCGCCTATACCATGGGGAGTGCTCTGAAGAGCTATTTTCTCTTATACCTCCCTCACCTTTTCGACATAGGACCACTCGGGCTGGCATGCGTTGTCACTGTTTCACGGTAGATAATATTCCTTCGCGCACTAAAAAGTTTGGTAACTCTTACTTGTGCCGTACCATTAAAAAGTGGAACTCTTTGCCAGCACACGTGTTCCCGCCTTCTTATTGCATGGGATCCTTTAAGCGAAGCGTGAAGAAGCATCTTGCAGGCCAGTATGGCTGTGATGACTGACTGGAAACCATGGTTTCCCGCCCGTTGTCAGAGCGGCTTGGGCTTCCTTTCCTGCTTTCCATCAGGCGGAGGGAAGCCACTATACTGAGCCAATATAAAAAAAAAAAAAAAAAAAAAAAAATATATTGATTGATTTATGATAATCATGATTATTATTTCACAACAAACAGTAAGATGACAGATCGAAATTCTATTAGTCCATTTAGCCAAATGGTGGCATGTGACCTATAGAATACCGCAGTCAAATGACCTCCGGGTCGTGTTTCTGCCGGTGAGTAGGATTTTCGGCTTAGTTTGGGGCTAGATGGCAATGTGAGGCCCAGCGTGGCATGTCTTGGGTTATTTACATATTATTTTATAATTTAACAGAGAGTGCAAAACTGTGTTTTTAACACACTTTTACAGAATCCTGTGTTTGTGTACCTTACCGGGATTCGAACCTATACCAAAAACTACACATACCTCCTCCAACTCCTTCTGTAGCTGTGAGCTGGTCAGAGTCAGTTCCTTCTTCTGATTGTTCAAATTCTCCAGATTCTTCTCAGTTTCTTTCAGATCTGACTCCATTTGATTAATTTTGTCCTTTGATTTCTTTGCGTTTCTGCCAAACACATAAAAAATAGGTATAATGGGCCACGCCAACTTGCCCGTGGTGCATACTGACGTAATGAGGCTCTGGCAACCGACTGGTGGCGGTATAACTGTCGCAGTCATCTGGTTGAATCTCCTATTCAATTGAATCGCTAGCGCGTTGATTGAATGACGACATTCAATTGAATGCCTAAAGGACAACTCGTCGAGTTATTGAATGAAACGTTCAACGTCTTGACTATGATAAAGTCATTTAAAGCATAATAAATAAATAAAAAATGTTTTCCTTCACCGCTAAGCTAGTGGTATAATTCCGCACATAGATTTTTGCAAATCCAGAGGTGCGTGCCCCGCGCGGTTTCGAACCGACGACCTCACGTGTGTGAAGCGACGATCTTACCACTAGGCTAACACGGCTCTCAAAAAAAAAAAATTATACACAAAAAAAATATTATCAATGCATTTTGTAGATACCCAATTGGAAACCAAACACAACTTCAAACAGTCGTTAACTAATAAGTGAATCTACCATTGCAAAACCCACCTTATGCTAGTGTTAATAGCGACTTTGAGCTTCGTTATCTCGGTAGAGACTTTGTCGATCTTCTTGGTCAGATCGTCGACGGCTTTCTGCAGATCCTTCACTTTGCCTCCGGCGACGGCGGATATTTGGGCGTCCACGCCGTGTACTTCCTTCTCTACCTGTTTGGAAGAAGCAAATAAAGTCGATTTCAACACATTATATTCAAAAGGGGATGTAAGGGAGCGGCCTATCATCTTTTCGCCCCAAGCCACCTTACCTGCCCGCGGTGCATCTTGCCGAATAACAAACGAGGCGCTGGCAAGCGACTGGTGGCGGTATAACTGTCGCTGGTTGAATCTCCTATTCAATTGAATGGCTAGCGCGTTCATTGAATGACGACATTCAATTGAATGCCTAAAGGACAACTCGTAAAGTTATTGATTGAAACGTTCAACGTCTTGACTGAACGTCATTTTAGCATAGTCGTTGAAAGGGTAAAAGCAGACTGTGTAATGTTTAGTTTATAATTTTTCTTTAAAAGTATCCGACGGCGGCGTATTAATAGGTAAATCCATGCTGTCACACTATTTTATTACAAATAAGTCAGTTTATAGTAAATCTAATTTAAAAAATACCAAACTGTTCATATCTTTTTGATCATGTTTGACGCCATATTTGTTTTAGTGACTACTAACGCCGCGTGGGAAAAAAATGAACTAAATTACAATCACTTGACTGCTTTTACGTCCGCTCTTTTCAAAGGGCTATGTTTCAATCCGCTACCTAGTTGGACGTTAAGTGACCCGTGTTTAGTCAGCGTTCGGTCTAGTCATTCAATTGAATGTCGTCATTCAATGAACGCGCTAGCGATTCAATTGAATAGGAGATTCAGCCAGATGACTGCGACATAACCATCACATAGAAAGCGTAGTTAAAAACCACAGACCGATGACGGGCAGCGTCACCGGAGCGAGAAGCTACGCCCTGCGATCGCCAACCCGCCTGCCCAGCGTGGCGATTATTTTTTTTTTTTTTTATAAGAAGAGCTTTCAGGATGACCTCACTCCACCTGATGGTAAGCGGTCGTGAGGTCCAAAAGTTAGGTCGACAGGCACAATAGAGCCCATTGCGCCTGTCGCCCTCACCCTGAAGGCCCACTGAGATGCCGTTTCACGCCCCGCCTAAAGAACCCAGGATTGTAATTATGGGTGATATTGATGATGATGTTTGTCCTAAGTGGCGAACAACTGGAGAGGCCTATGTCCAGCTGTGGACGCAATAGGCTGATGATGATGATGGGTAGCGCCGAAGCATACGGCCGCATCCCTGCCCCGGCCAGCCGCAGATGACAAGCGGCCGGCACTCCTGCTCCGGGGAGGGCAAATACCTCCGTCTTTGGGGAGCAATGGAGTGCTCCCTAGGCGGATCCCGGAATCAAGTATGAGATTTACCTAACCATGGGGAAATGTAGGAAAAGAGTAGTGTCTTACCTCCCCTGCGTCATATTTGGCCTTGTTAAGCTTCTCCTCGGCGGCCTCGAGAGCGGCCTCCAGCCTCGCCTTCTGTTGCTCGTCCACTTTGCTCGAGGCGGCCTTGCTTTCTTGTTGCTTTATTTGGTTCTGTACATGAAAACAAAAGCAGTTCAATCTGTGATCTATGAAAACATATTTTTTTTAATTTTCTAGTTTGTCCCCCGAAAATTATTTTTACTTTTTTATTTTTTATAGTGGCTCGACATAATGGCTTCCCTACGCCTGATGGAAAGCGAAAGGAAAGCCCAAGTCACTGTGACAACTGGCAAGTAACTGGTCAGTTACCTGTCAGTTGCCACTGCCATGCCGGCCCAACCCTAGCCCCCTCTGCTAACAAGCTCTGGAAACCCTACTCACCGGCAGAAAAACGACCCGGAGGTCATTTAGCTGCGGTATTCTATAGGGTGGAGGTCCTTCCCCGGACGAGCAGCTCAATTCGAGCGAAGAATCGCTATGCCCTACCTCTCTTACTTTAAACATCTTTGTTTGGTAGAGTTTATTTTCACTTTAAACATCTTTTGTTGGTTCATAAAATTAGACGGATGCACAGACAGACACACAAGATCTCATGTGGATATCTGTCTATCCGTCCGTCCCTTCAAGGGTCGTGCGTTTTTACAAAAGCGGAGCGGCGCGAAGGTGACACAAATTGATCAACGATACTGTTCTAGTGTCTTGTTGCAAAATACATGACTGGGATATGGACAATGGACATCGAAATGCATAGTTTAATCGTAATTCAAATAATAGGGATGATGACTAAAAAATAATTTAATGTCCATCAGATAGATTAATGAAAAATATTGGATACGTATTTTTTATTTTGCCTCTTGTTCAAAAACTTACGAAGATACATTGATTTTAAATGTCACATGACGTCACGTTAGAGTACAAAATATACTCTAACGTGACGTAGTTAGCCCCCACTCCGTAACTTTAATGCGCTATATCTAAGTATTTTCTTGTTATTTCGACAAAACAAAAAATACGGGTCTTATATTTTTTTATTATCTAAGAGACGGACTAATTATTTTCTTCATTTTCATACCTTGTCATCATCCGTATTATCTATGTAAATGAAGAATCGAGACATTCTTCAAAGTCAGATTGATTATTTTTTACATTGTAGCGGATGATAAAGAAATATATATGTCACCGTAGCGGATGATAAAGAAATATATATGTCACCGGAAAATAACAAGAATCGTAAGTTGATCAATTTCCTAGGTAGTTGATTAACTTACGGAATACAACAAACGGTAGTTGAAATGTATTATTTAACGCAATGGATTACAATTAGTTGATCATCTGACGGTAGCCTGGCAGTCATTTAATAATTTACGACTTTGACACAAGTAAAATCGGGCCAATCGTTGCTCAATGTACTATTTAACGGTGCACTATTACCCGTAACTTAATACACTGTTCCCTGATTGGTTGCTGGGATAACGCCACGTGAGCCATTGAACCAATCAACGTTCACCTCACCTTCGTCGGATGATTTTACGGCAAGACCCCGTAAAATGATCAATTTACTAAAATACATACTTTAATTAATACATTTTAACTGCCGTTTATTATTTTCCGGAAGTTAATCTACTACCTAGGAAATTGATCAACGTACGTTTCTTGCTATTTTCCGGTGACATATATATTTTTAAATCATGTAATTTGTAATTTTCTCTAAATCGTTACAACGTTCCTACCTTCAATACAGGCACTTGTTCGGTCAAACTCTTCAGTTCAATGTTCAACTTGTTGAGAGTAGTCTTCCCATCTCGCGTGCTCCGTTGCAGCGACACTACTGAATCTTCTAAGGTTCCCTGTTCGCCGCGCAATTCTGATAACCTGTGGAAATGATAAAAACATGAAAGAAAAAAAAAAACAAAACGTGTTACCATGTATCAGTGGCGGACAACTGGAGAGGCCTATGTCCAGCAGTAGACTGCGATAGGCTGATGATGATGATGGTGATAAGACAAGAAACTGTGATGTTAATGAACTGTTATGTTAGGGTTGGGCCGGCATAGCGGTGGCTACTGGCAGGTAACTGACTGAACTTGTCACAACGACTTGGGCTTCTCTTTCGCTTTCCATCAGGCGTAGGGAAGCCATTATGTCGAGCCACCATAAAAAAACTATAGATGCGTCTTGAGGCAAACATGAAACAAAATAGATCACTATACCTGGAACCATATCTTTCGCGAAGAGTCTACACACCCAACAGTACCTCTGTTCCAAGGAAGCCAGCTTCCTCTCGTGGGCCTGCATGACGCCGGGGTCCTGTTCGCTGGTGTCCTGCTGCACTGAGCTGGACATGCGACCGCGCATAGTAGTCTTGCCTCCACCGGACATCGTACCTGGAACAAGTAAGTGTAGTTAATATTAGATCAGTGAGGAGATCGCCAACCATAGGCGGGTTGGCGATCGCAGGGCGTATAATGGGCGTGGCGATAATGGGTATATCCTCCAGATGTTTGCCCTAAGTGGCGTACAACTGAAGAGGCTTATGTCCAGCAGTGGACTGCAACAGGCTGATAATGATGATGTGATCCTGGAAAGCATGAATAGAAAATATTTTCCACCGCCGAAAATTTTTGATGGTTGATGAGATGGATGGTGGTAATATCTTGGCTACTATCAGTGAGGGGATCCTGGGAAAAATAAAAGGAAATTCCTATTTGCCACCCAAGGGTGGAAAGTGGGAATTCTGGGGTAGATTGTGGGAATATATTTGCAACACCTTAGTTGTTTTGTTTTAAAGTGAGGAAAATAGGTATTTCAGCGGTGGAAAATGGGAATTTTTGGGGAGTAAATTGGGAATTCCTGGTATGGAAAATGGGAATTTTCGGGGAGGAAAATGGGAATTTCTGGGGTGGGAAATGGGAATTTTCGGAGTGGATTATGGTAACACATCTGCGAGTCGCTAGGTGTTCCGAGTCACCATGGCGTGTCGCAGGCTCGTCCTTCCCTTTGACTAGATCGAGGAGCACTCACCAGCGATCTCGATGACGTCACCGTTGAGCGTGACCACCCTGTGCCGCGTGTGGCCGTACGCTATCCGCGACGCCTGCTCCAGGTCCTTAGCGACCAGCGTGTCTCGCAGCGCGTAGTAAAAGGCCGGCAGTACGCGTTCGTCCTTCACTTTGACGAGATCGAAGAGACGGGGCACGTTCTCTGGGCTGTGGATGAGGGGAAATTGTTAAAATGACGTTTATTTGTCAAACACAAGTAAAGGTATTCTTACAAATGAAGTACCATAGTATAATAGGCGAAGTAAGGGAAATACGTAAAAAAAAATACAAAATTCTCATTTGCCATACATAAGAGACACATGGTAATTTTTTTTATTATTTTTTGAGAGGATATTGATAAAGATAAAGAAGAAAGTTTCAATTTGCCACCCAAGGGTGTAAAATAGAAATTGCTGGGATGTAAAATGGGAATTTATGGGGCGGAAAATGGGAATTCCTGGGGTGGAAAATGTGAAATTTTGGGGTAGAAAATGGAAATTACTGGGGTGAAAATTAGGAATTTATGGGGTGGAAAATGGGAACCTCTGGGGTGGTTAGTGGGAATTTGTGGGGTGGATAGTGGGATTTTTAGCGGCCCATAGTGGGAATCTCTGGTGTGGCAGATGGGAATGTTTGGAGTGGTAAATGGGAATTTCTGGGGTGACAAATGGTAATTTCTAGGGATACATAGCGGGACTCACTACGCGTTCCTGGCCTCCATGGCGCGCCGCAGGTGCTGCTGCTTGTCCAGCGCCAGGAAGGTGGCGCGGCCGACGTCGCCGCGCTTGAGGTGCTCCACGCAGGCCTGCGCCGCCTCCACCGTGTCCACCACTATGTTGTCCAACGCGCCGCAGCACGTCGATATGGCCACGTCGTATTTAGCGTCTATGCCGCCTAGGTCGCCCTGGAAAAGACGTTGAAACACAAGATATGACATGCGACTATCGGTCACACAGCTTCATCTAGTCCTAAAATAAACCGAAAAAATAGGAGTCGACAGTTTTGCGCCTATTCAATTTTTTCCCAAATGCTTTCCACCGAACGGGGGAAACTGGGATTTTTGTCCCAGCATCCCCCGACTGTGAATTTGGGGGGAAGATACTATGTACTAAAATTCTCAGACTGAGAACAAAATATTCCCATTTTCTCCCGAAATATTATTTAACTTATCTTACATTTTGGGAACTAAAATCGCGCTACTTGCCTATTAGTATGAATGAAATTATTTTATTATATTTCTGTATTTTACATCTATACATAACCATTTAACCATGTGTTAGCGTTTATTATACACATTAATACATTTTATACCTTTAAGTTGGTAATACATTGCATAGCTTATTATTTCTCTGATAAAATAGTCTCTCAATTGAAATCCGGCGTGCGAGTAGGAAATTAAATTAAATAGTCACTCAATTGATATCTGACGTCCAAGCGTATAAAAGGCAGACAAGTTGTCGGTTATCGACATTCTGTTACGAGACGTCGGACCGAACGGACGTATAGAGTGCTTTATGTGGATTATGTGCATATGTGCATTATTATATTATGTGGATTACCTGTAACCAGTAAGTGTTAATAGATTTATATTTTTGGTAGGATTGGTAGGATGGTAGGATTGGTAGGAATTGATAGGAATATGAATTATGAGGGATTAGGATAGGATATTAGGATTGTATACTAGTGAAGTATTATTTGTATGAAAAATAGTGAATCTAGTGAATATAAAGTGATTAAATCTTGAGTATTTTGGTTGTTATTTTCACAAACCCACTCCTTCTGAACTGATTGCCAACAGTTCAGAAGTGGGATCGTAAGAAAATTCTCTTAATTTTCTTTTCACGTCCACAATAACCGAGAATGGGCGAACTTTTTTTTTCAGCAATAATGTACGGCTTTAAAGTGAATAGCTGGTCGGTTACCACTGGCAAATGGAAGTAAAATCAGTAGTGAATAATAGAATAACTAAAGCGGTACATGTTTGAATATTTTTTTCTTTGACCACGCCCAGTTATTTTATTTTCGTAATAAAGTCATCTTCTTAGCTCAAATGGAACTAAATACTCAATACTTCGTTGCTTGCTGTGTAATATCCTTAATTCCTTAAATAAATAAGAGATTAAATTATATTGTTTCACGTATTATGGGAGTCGGGGTAGATTCCTAATTGAAACGGACCTCAATATTATAGACTTGTTGAGTTGTGCTTGCATAGGTTTATTTTTCTATCGCCCAATGTGTATACGATGTACTCTTAACGCAATAACGAATACATGTCGTTGGAGTCTGGGATTAGGGCGTAGCTTTTAAATACCGTTGTTACAGATTTTAAGGTAAAATGTCACATGAATGAATGCCTAACGAGCTAATCTAGAATTATAAAATAAGAATTGAATAGGAGACAACAAAAATTAGTGATAGGTACGTACGTGTACAAATATTCATTAAGGAATCATATAAGTAAAAGAGCTTGGACAAATTTAACGGTTACCAGTAGTATTCAAATATATTACGGGATTTGGTAAAGTAATAATAAATGATATATAGGGATAAATGATCATATATTTGCTAAATATGTATTCACTGGAAAGCTATTTTTAGGTATGGTCATGCAAGAAAAATAAAATGATTTACTCGTGTTTCTTTAAGTGGATTCGCAATGTATATCATAACTTTTTATGACCGCGTTTCGACGTGTAGTCTGCTAGGCCTTCTTTAATGATCTAGTGATTTGGTGATCTAGGTAATCTTGCGCTTTGTGGTAGCCATTGGTAATTGTAAATGACTCTGTGCGAGATTTAAATCGATATAATACTTAGATCAACAATATGTTGCGGTCAAACGTGTATTGGGACACCGCGGTTAGGATTTTTATTTCTTTGGATAATTCTTTAAGTGATTTACGGGGTTGGGGTCTGTAATGTAGACCAGAGCACCCTTCTGTGATACAGGGTTAGTTTGTGAGGCTGATTCCCATAAGGGCAAACTGTGGGATATGATGCTGTGGAAGTGACTGGATTGAATTAGCCTTGAGGTATCGATGTCAGTTCCCTAGTTTTTTTAATTAGGTAACGTTATGACAACTGAGTCCGCCCGTTGTAACTTGAGAGTTCGCAGTTATCCCTGGAAGGGTCGTGCATTCAGCGGGTTCCGTGTGTTTACTGTTCATGGTTATGTGAGTATTTATTTGACTCACATTCATATTTACATCGTCCCACGGAAGTGAAGTAGTGGTATAAACTGACCGAAGCCTCTGTTCACAGAAAAATAAAGATAAAATTGAATTAAAATGAGTCTGAAATTAAATTCTGAATATTGTGATAATCTAATATTTGTGTGTGTCCTGTCCTATATGGACGGATATGCATTGGAATTTACAAGAAAATAATTGTGGTAAACTAATGTAAGACTGTGAGAGAGTAGGTATTGTTCGCTTAGTCATATTTTTGCTCGTTTGTTGATGGGATAAGATTAAAACTTAATGCTGGTAAAATGGAAATGGACCTAGGAATCGATGAAATAAAGGAATAATCTTACTTGTTTCATTGGATTTGGATATGACTGTCTATACACTTGTTAAATATTATTGCAAAATTCTGTGAAACAATAATTATACCACTGCTGAAATTTCCTTACAAATATTTTTGATAAATGAAGTTTATTGAGGGTTTGTAGAATCGCTATTACACAATAAATATGATTTGGAATGGCTAAGAAGACATTCTTTCACATTTGCTTTTGGAGGAGATTGGGCTTAGGGTTTTCGGCTAAGGATTTATCTTGCTCGTTATTCAGGGTAGGTATGTTAGAAAAGTGGGTTTTGGATTGAGTGGCTGCTTCAGCATCGGAATTGGGACGATTGTCACTTTCTTTAGAGATCTTGTGGTAATGAACCGGGGTTCTATATCCTTTATTACTTTTAGATAAGTACTCGTTATTTGTCTTCGCCACTATACAAGCCTTTTTAAAAGGGGTTTTGTATACTTTTAAACATTATATTCTCATCCTTTGATCTGGCTTGGGTTGCACAAGGTTCGAATAATTTCCTTCTGTTAATAATGTGAATGCCTAGAATGGCCCAGTCACAAAGATTTGTCTTTCGTCTGCCTTGGCCTATTTCTTAGTAAATACATACATGCAGTATTTGTAAACGGATTAATTAATTTTTAATGGTGTCAGATAGAAAACATTGTCTGTGTGGGATACTTGAGGGATTTTATAATCAATTTTTTCTATATCTCAGTCCGATTTTCGAGGCTAGATCAATGTGTGAGGTTTGCGCCCGTGAAGGCGCCCAGGTGCTGCCATTTGGTCGCTCTGGTCCGGGTTTATAGGGTCTATTGCTGCTGACTTACTGATAGGTTTGAGGTAACAGAAAAATTTATATTTTCGGGCCAGTGCGTGATATCCAAGTGGGTCCATCAAAAGGGTCAGGGGATATGGATAACATTGGAAATTGGTCGGAGTCTGAGAGAATAGTGGATTCGGATGAATTTTCATTATCGGAGGTCGGGGTCTATATATAGGCAATCATGGTCTACACCATCATTGTGCTGCTCAAGCTCTGAGCATAGCCTGGTGCACTCGACGAAGAGCGATGATATATCACATTATTACGATCTTTTGACTTTGAACCATTTTCAACTGATATCAGTAGCCCGTCTCTGTCTGCGGTGCTCCTAGGGAATGATCTAACCTAATGATTTTGTGATTAGAATAGATATTCATTACTGTATCCTATACGGGTGATTTGGTGGACACTGCTGATGTTGATGATGGTGAACTTGTTGTGCAGTTTAGGGGGTCTTGCATCTGTGAGCGGTCTCTTCCAGACAATCTTGGGGTAGAGGATAGTTAAAAGATGAGGATGAGGTGATCTATCAACTGAGTGAATTACAATTGATGATTGATGAATGTGAACAGCAAGCGACCTTCCCTCCCTTCGAGTATTTAAGGTTGTCTATTACAGCCACGCTGTAACAGATGAACAGATAGCAGTATTCGGTCCGGACATGCTTTTTGTAGAGTCATAGTACACTTTTTTTTTAGTTCTATAATCAATGGGTTTCGCTGCGCACGCGATGAGAGAAGGGTTTTGACGATTTTTGTTCATATCTTGAATTGAAATGAAAATAGAAGCTTTAATTACATAGATTTAAATAGAGGTACTTATTAATCTCCAAGCAAAATATGGAAGGGTTATGCTAACGCCATATTCGGAGAGTGGATTCTGCCCGGGGGAACCGGCAGGAAACAAGATGTTACTCTTTTTCTATCGGCAATTTTTGTATTACAATGTTTTATTGTTATTATGCACTGCAAAGTTGCGTTTATATAATGCAAAATTCAAACTTGGGTAACTTTAGTGAAATTCTATTATGAATCCCATATTAAAAAAATTATGACCTGTGTATGCCAAAGATAGTGTAGCTTCCTAAAGGCTTATAACTGATTAGGTTTTGACAAAAGATTTAACATTTTGTCTGAACGGTATTCTGTCGAATAGGTGAGTTGTGGTCTGTCGAAATAAAGGCTTGTCGAAATAGAATATTGTCGGAGTACCTAGTGTTTTGTCTGACTAATATGTGATGTGACTGTCGAATATGTGATTTGTCGAAACAGTGTTCTGTGGAATCATCGTACGTCCGAAGAGACTTCTAGTTAAAATAGTGTTTTCGAAATTCAGGAAAAGATTCATGAAGGAGATATCAAATCGGATCAGTGTTTTTAGGGTCTGTTAGGTGTGTGGGCAAATTTACTCTCTGGCATTAGTGTTGATAAATATGTAAATGCGATACGTAAAGAAATAAAATAACATACTCTTATAGTAGGGATAGGGTTCACAACTTAAGGGTTTTCTTCCCAGGGTATATAGGTGAAATGAGATTATTATTGGGCGTCTGAAATTTTTAGGAGTATATACAGGAACTTTTTGACTCTTTCAAATGTGTTGTTTAAAATGGAATTTTATCCTAACAATACTAGTTTCTTGACCTAGTGTCTCAAAACAACATCTAGTGCATATTTTCCAACTATGTCAGATATGAATCTGCAAAAAAAAAAATGTTTGAGAAAATTGTACAACGATTGTACACTGAGTAGTGATTCAACGATTCGATTTTGTACTATCTACGTCGTACTATGTCGACAAGAAATGTGTCGATGATGCCTTAAGGAAACAAAATTATTTTTTAGGAGAAAACTATATAATTAAAGCGATTTTAGGGATTTTTGAGAAAAGTTTAGGGATAATAAATATTTTTGGGAGTTGGTACACTAAGTAGTGATTCCATACATTAGAACTTGGACACTGTTAGTTGATTTTGACACTACAACGACTAGGCAAAACTAAGTAGGTACTTGATGAGGACAAAGAGATGAGGCAGACTTGGAGGAAACTTATAGGAACTGGATTTCTTCTCATATATGCCTTAAAAATTTAAATATAATTCTAATTTATGATCTTCGTCGGGAAGGCCTTGAATATTTTCATGAACGGACGTGTTTTATTGGTTAGATTTTCCCTTTGGTGACATAATGTCTACATTGCCGGAGTTGTCCTGTATTTCTTTGTGAAGGAATTAAAAAAAAAAAAAAACCGGCCAAGTGCGAGTCGGACTCGCGCACCGAGGGTTCCGTACAAACCTGCAAGGTTTACAAAGTTCGTTCATTACGACAATCGAGTCATTTTATTCACGGGCTAAAGGCAATTAGATCTAAGTATTTGATATGAATTTCATAAAACGTTGCTTCATGCCAAATTTCTAGATTCTAGGCCGACTGGAAGTACCCTTTAGGTTTTGATTCCCTTGCAAGTGTCGAAAAATTTGCGGCATAAACGGCTGTATCTTTTGATTGCGTTGGCTTAGAAGTTTGATTTTTCACAGCTTCAAGGGACAGTAGACCTGAGTAATTGATATAAATTTCAGCTTCATACCTCCACGCGTTCCTGAGAAAAAGGGTCTTGACAGATGGACGGACGGACGGACGGACAGACGGACAACAAAGTGGCCAGATTCTTAGCTGAACACATACAATGTGATAGCGACTACTTACTACTTATTTGTCCTATTGAAATCGGATGAATAGAATGTTATGTCTTTTGTCAAATAGATTCTCGATGCATTAAGTGTCAGTGAGTTGCAGTCATTCTTATGAAATTACCTATTATTTCAATTTTTGATTTCTGTCCGTGCTAGACACTCACTGTGGGTCAGTCCGAGCATTGTAATATTTTGAATGGTTAATGGATTTTGAACATTGAAGGCACCTCATAAGCCTTTTTTTTTCCCTATAAGTTATGATCGCACGCTGGCGGGAACAGTTCTGGTTGCATTCACTATGGTGGTCGTTGCAATATGTCGATGAGATGGTTGAGGCGAGAGGCTCTTCAGGGCCAGGGTGTGTTCCTTTTTCTTCGTTTTGGAACTCGTCACAACACCAACAATGTATGAAATGTTTAGCTGATTTTGTAGGACGCGATGTTTTTGATGAATCTTATTCAACACCTGATCTGTCTTTCCTTTACATACTTAAGTTGAAATGCCTATTAGACCAGATGACTGTATACGAAGTGGAGGAAGTTTGAATTACTTTTTACAGCTTTCATGTGTTATAAAAGGTAGCTACGGTAAGGGTAAAATTGGAACCATAAAAACAAACATTCATTATGAGTAGACATTTAAACGAGTTGTCTGATAGAGGCTGATGATGATGATGATTCAAAATACTTATTAGATCAGATGACTGTGTACGAAGTGGCGAAAGTTTGAATTACATATTCCATGTGTTATAGGTAACCACGGTACAGGTAAAATTGAAACTATAAAAACAAACATTCATTATAAGTAGATTATTCAAAGGAGTGGACTGATACAGGCTGATGATGATGAACATGATGATGATGCTGATGATGATGATGATGATGATGATGATTCAAACGAGTACGGTGCTAAATATAGTATCTATATACGTACATGTAGTCCATGTTTGCAACAATGAATGTGTATTTTACGATAACAATACTAAGCTTTTAAAAGTTTTTCAGATACCCGCTACTACGGCAGAAGATGGATATGGATGGACAGTCGAGGGCAAGGAGTGAGGAAGGAATGGAGCCCAGGCAGGGCAGGAGTGGAGTCCAGGTAAAGCAGGACTGGAGCCCAGGTTAGAGGGCATAACTAGAGCCCAGGTTAGAGGGCATAACTAGAGCCCAGGTTAGAGGGCCAAACTAGACTTTACTTGACTGGACTGGAGCGGACTGGACCGGACCGGACAGATGGGACAAGAGGACATCTCAAGAAACTGCTAAGAAGACACCAAGCTGAAACTAAGGCGAAGACTATGGCGAAGAAGACGCCAAGCTGAAACTTCTAGTAGCAAGCGTGAGGACCCGCTTCGAACAGGATGGCCGAGCTGTTAGCGTTTATTATACACATTAATACATTTTATACCTTTAAGTTGGTAATACATTGCATAGCTTATTATTTCTCTGATAAAATAGTCTCTCAATTGAAATCCGGCGTGCGAGTAGGAAATTAAATTAAATAGTCACTCAATTGATATCTGACGTCCAAGCGTATAAAAGGCAGACAAGTTGTCGGTTATCGACATTCTGTTACGAGACGTCGGACCGAACGGACGTATAGAGTGCTTTATGTGGATTATGTGCATATGTGCATTATTATATTATGTGGATTACCTGTAACCAGTAAGTGTTAATAGATTTATATTTTTGGTAGGATTGGTAGGATGGTAGGATTGGTAGGAATTGATAGGAATATGAATTATGAGGGATTAGGTTAGGATAGGATATTAGGATTGTATACTAGTGAAGTATTATTTGTATGAAAAATAGTGAATCTAGTGAATATAAAGTGATTAAATCTTGAGTATTTTGGTTGTTATTTTCACAAACCCACTCCTTCTGAACTGATTGCCAACACATGTGACATGCAAGTAAATAAACAAAGTGTATTCTCAAAAAAACCAGCATCTTTTTGAAAAAAAAAATAACAGTCGAATTGAGAATCCCCATTTTTTTAAAGTCTTAAAAAGAAGAACGACCCATGTGACGCCATGAAATAAGCCTGACAAATCAATCTCTCTTCAAATCAATCCACGCCAAAGTAGAATGCTGATGTTGATAGGCTTAGTAGGGGGATGCTTCGACAACAACTCACCAGTCTCCCGAATATACCAGATAGCCGCCCGCTCTTCTTCTCCTTCATGAGCGAGTCCAATACTCGTCCCTTTGATCTGTTCGCGCTCATCGCCTGACGAGACTCTTCTAACTGGGCCCTAAAATTAAATTTAATTGAGTATTCATACATCCAGTAAAATCTAGCAGTGTCCCACTGTCCAATAATAATAAACGTTTTTCTATTTCTATTTCCATTGAAATAGGCTATTATGGCTACAAATTGTAATTAGTCCGTCTTTTAGCTTATTCAAACATAAAAGACACGTATTTTTTTTATTTGTAAATTGGACTAAAACTTACAAAGTTATAGCCGTTGAAATTACGCGTGACGTCTCTCGGTGAGGCATTTTTACGGGAGCGAGTGACGTCAAAGACTCCCACTCCTAACTTTTGATGCCTTGTATCTTTGCTATTGTTTGTTTGAATGAAAAAAGAAAAAATACGTGTCTTTTATTTTTGAATAAGCTAAAAGATGGACTAATTACAATTTTTACCCTATTGTCATTAGGAAGATTAATCACAACGCTTGGCCGGCGGGTTGGTGACCGCAGTAGGTTTTATTTGTACCCAGGTAAACGCTACTTGTTTCTTGACATTCCCTTCTAGGTCACTCACGGGATCAGATAGGGAAGTCCCATTCTAAATTCCATCCATACAGACAAGAGAGGTAGAGCATAGCGAACCTTCGCTCGAATTGAGCCGCCCGTCCGGGGAAGGACCTCCACCCTATAGAATACCGCAGTCAAATGACCTCTGGGTCGTGTTTCTGCCGGTGAGTAGGGTTTCCGGAGCTCGTGGGAGGTTGGGCCGGCATGGCGGTGGCAACTGACAGGTAACTGACCAGTTACTTGCCCGTTGTCACAGCGACTTGGGCTTCTCTTTCCATCAGGCGTAGTGAAGCCAATATGTCAAGCCACTATAAAAATAAAGAAAAAAAAGACAGAAATCACCAAAAATACTACCTACTAAATACATACCGTAAAGATCTCGCTTCGCCGGACACCGCAGACTCTTCCCTCTTCAAAGTCTGCAGCTGAGTTTGAAGCTCATTCAGCTGCCTTTCATTTGTGGGCACTGTAGATGACAATTCACCTTGTAACCTAGAACATAAGGTTGCAACTTGATTGCTCATCTTTTCGGGAATTCCCTCAAACAATGCAAACGTTTAAACACTCGCTTGGAAACGAGTGGGGGAATTGCCACGCGCTATTAAATAGGCTTTTATGGCTAAAAATTGTAATTAGTCTGTCTTTTAGCTTATTCAAAAACTAAAGACACGTATTTTTCCTTTTTTTTTCATTCAAATAAACAATGGCAAAGATACAAGGCATCAAAAGTTAGGAGTGGGAGTCTTTGACGTCACTCGCTCCCGTAAAAATGCCTCACCAAGTGACGTCACGCGTAATTTCAACGGGTTATAAATTTGTAATTTTTAGTCTAATATAACAATAAAAAAATACGTCTTATATTTTTGAATAAGCTAAAAGACGGACTAATTAATTTTTTTAGCCATAATAGCCTATTATATAAAAAAACCAACACATAACTCGTGGGGGGTTAGGGTTGGGCCGGCATGGCGGTGGCAACTGACATGTAACTGACCAGTTACTTGCCGCTATGTGTAATGTTAAACTAAAATAATATTATAATAATAAATAAAATATAAATAATTAAAATTAATTATGTAATATACTATTTGCATGCCATGGTTTTGGTGACAAGTGAGAATATTAGAATAATGATAACACTGTAACATCCTATGTACCACTTTTCTTGCAAATAAACAACGATTCTATTCTATTCTATAATGTTCATCTTTCTTACTTCCTATGAGATACTTCCTATGAGACCCTTCAATACTCACGTCTTCTTCTCCTCCAAATCCTTAGCCGCCTTCTCGTAAGCTTCCCTCATCTTCTCCAATTTCTCCTCCTCCTTCTTCTCAGTGCTCAAGTATATCTTCAGCTCGGACTCAGCCAGTTTGTGCTGTTTGTTCGCTTCGTCTACTATCTTCTTCAAGTCCATCAACTTCGCTTGGAGTTTGTCTTTGGTCTCTTGGAGGCCTTGGGTCTTTGATCTGTCGGTTTGATTGTTAAAATTTTGTTATTCGTCGTTAGGTTTTCATACAAAGTTGAGAAAAAAATGATGGGTTTGATGAGAAAAAAATCTAAGCACATAATCTATTTTTGTGTAAAAATCTTAATTCACAAAATACATCTGCGGTTCAACAGAATAGAAGTTATTTAGAAGTTTCGGAAAAATGTGGCTGCTACATACGGACGGACCGACATACAGACATGACACATGAGGTTCCGTTTTTTTTGCCATTTGGCTATGGAACCCTAAAAAGTAAAAATGTATTCGGGAAAATTTTACTAGTATAAATTATATTCTTTTGAGCAACCGTTGAAGCGTCGACTAACCCACAAGCGAAACTTATATTTTTGCTAAACATAATTAGTTACCTCACTCCAGCCATAACAGTCTGCAATTCCTCTTCACTCTGTTTCTTGTTCTCTTTGTGTTTCACTAATAACTTCTCGCAGTCTTCGATCTCCCGTTTGTTTTTATCTGGAATCTATAAAAAAATCTTTTTAAGACATTGTTACCGAACCTGTGGTCCGCGGACCCCTGGGGTTCCATCGCATCGCAACGCATCTTTCTTACTTAGACACTAAGTGAGATAGAAAGGTTCTTTTTTTCCCCAAAAATTGCACCTTTTTTCACTCAGGGCCTCCAGCTGTTCGCTACTTTGGGCAAACACCAGGAAGCTTTACCCATAATCTCCAATCCAATGGTTGACTGGTAGAGAATGCCTACGCGGCATTAAGTCCGCCTTTTGTACAAATTTTATGTGCAATAAAGATTAAATAAATAAATAAATAATCGCCATACTGGGCAGGCGGGTTGGCGATCGCTGGATGATAAAATAAATAACCCAAGACATGCTACGCTGGGCCACACAGCGCCATCTAGCCCCAAACTAAGCCGAAGCTTGTACTATGGGTACTAGACAACTGCTAAACTAAGATAATTTTTTTTTGTAAATAAATACATATTATACATAGAAAACACCCAGACCAATACAAACAGACATGTTCATGCACACAAATGTTTGTAATATATGGGGATCGAACCCACGACCCTTGGCTCAGAAGGCAGAGGTCACTACCAATTGAGCCACCAAGCCAGTCGAAAAAAGTGATGAAGATAATGAAAATAGTAAAAAACAAATAAATATCTACCAGTTCCAAATCAATCAGTTTCCCCTTCTCCTGTTCCAAGAGCTGATCCAAGTTCTTCCTCTTCTTGTTGGATTGAGTGATATCCGCTTGGACCGTGACAGTCTTCCTCTTGCAACCCTGGAGTTTCTCGGCAATCTCCTCTTTTTGCTTCTGAAGTTTGTCGTACTTCCTGCAAGACGAAAGAAAGATTTATTTATTTACACTTTATTGCACATCTTATTTACACAAAATGGTACATAAGGTAATAATAATAATATTAATAATAATAGAAAAGATAGTTTACAAATTCTTCGACATTTATGTATCTGGAAGATAAAAGATCTCAATAAATCCATAAATAAAGTCATGCATATTCCCTATTGTCATTGGGAGAGGCCTGTGTCTTCCAGGCAGACGATGATGATGATGATGATGATGGAAAACCCGTTTCTTAAATGAGGAGTGTCCACTTACTGAGTTCCAGTTTTTAAGATGGCCGTCTTCTCTTGCAATTCCTCCTTAATTTTGCCCAATTTTTCGTCGATCTGCGCCAAATTCTCCTTCAGTTCCGCCATTTCTTTTCCTTTGCCTTCAATAATTTTATTTGTTTCATGTCTGTGGGTGTAGGAAAAATGATAATTGAAAATTATTATTGCCGTAGTAACATGAACTTAATGGGATGTAAGGGAGCGGCCTATCACCTTTTCGCTCCAAGCCATCCTCACCTGCCCGTGGTGCATCCTGCCGAACACCAAACGAGGCTCTGGCAAACCGACTGGTGGCGGTATAGCCATGACGATAGAAGACGTAGCTAAATACCACAGGCCGATGACGGGCAGCAGCGTCACCGGAACAAGAAGCTACGCCCTGCGATCGCCAACCCGCCTGCCCAGCGTGGCGATTATGGGTATATCCTCCAGAGGTTTGTCCTAAGTGGCGAGCAGCTGGAGAGGCCTATGTCCAGCTAGTTAAGTTATTACAATTTCTTCTTTTCTCGTTCCAAAACAAGCTCTATTTCAACTACTCACATGTATTTCTGCAGCAACATGTTCCTAGTCCTCAGCGCAGTGTTGGTGAGATTCATTTGTTCCACGGCTTCCCTCATCGGCTGTTCCAACTTCTGCTTCTCTTGTTCCACAAGACGGACGCGATTCAACTTTTCCTTGCGCATTTCACTGTACTCTTCTACTTTTAGTGACAACTTCTCTATAGGTTCCTGTTAGAAGATTTTTAGAATTTTTCTATAGAAAAATGTAGGCTTGCCTACATTGTATCTCGTATACATATTAATACGAATTACTAAAAAAATAAACATTATGAAGTACCTTATATCGTGAAGTTCCAATAATGTCTTCCAAATATTCAAGCATCCCTGATTCATGCTCTGTCAGAGCCTTCGGTTTCATCATGGCAATTTGTTCCACTTCGCCCTGAAAATATACAGAGATAAAAACAAAATAATAAAATAGTAAAAAAAAAGGTGCAGTATACGTTATTCCTGGTCCCCGGAATCGTTTCCGATACGGAAATTGCATGATTTGTTACAGTTATAAAATGACATGCCGCATTTGGCAAAAATTATTCGAATCCATTTCCGACGTTTTTACACACACAAAAGAGAAGCTTATTTTTATGAGCAATTTATACCAATAATAATTTACCAATGATATTGCTCAATTATATATTTCCTCTCCACTAGATTCAAGGGTCATCAATCATTGGCCTGTAGACGCTCACTGCTGAACATAAGTCGCTTCCAAAGTTTGTTGTCATTTGGGGATTTGGGGGTTGGTAAGCGCAGGTGTTATTTGTACCCAGGTAAACGCCGCTGCCAGTTCCCTGGTACACCCCCTGGTAAGTGGTAGTTTCCTCTCAAGAAAAAAAAAGGTTAATTCCCTTATTTTACCATTTTTTTCTAGAACCTACCTTTTTTTTGCATTAGGCACCGTCATGCCACCTCCTATTATGGTGGCTAGGTTAGCACCACGTGGAAACGGACCCTACTACTATTTATTACCTGCAGAATAAGGAATCTGTTGTGGTCCAAATCAATGCCATGCGATCTGAGCATCTTCGCGACTTCCTTAAACTGGACTCTTCTGCCGTTCAGGGTGTAGAATGAAGAGTTGTCTTTGGACGCCGACCTCGACACGACTATCTCGCTGTTGGGTACCACTGTGAACTCCTCTCCTTCCTGGAACAAGATAGATAGATCATCATCATCATCGTCATCATCATCATCATAATCATCATCATCATAATCATCAGCTTGCAAACGTCCACTGCTGGACGTAGAGCTCCACAAATGACAATTGTTATATTGGGGGATGTAAGGGAGCGGCCTATCATCTTTTCGCTTCAAGCGAACCTCACCTGCCCGTGGTGCATCCTGCCGAATAACAAACGAGGCGCTGGCAACCGACTGGTGGCGGTATAACCATCACAATTGAAGGCGTAGCTAAATACTAAAGACCGGTGACGGGCAGCAGCGTCACCGGAGCAAGAAGCTACGCCCTGCGATCGCCAACCCGCATGCCCAGCGTGGCGATTATGGGTATATCCTCCAGATGTTTGCTCTAAGTGGCGAACAACTGGAGAGGCCTATGTCCAGCAGTGGACTGTAATAGGCTGATGATGATGATGACGGGATTTGTCTTAGATACCACGCTTGGCAGGCAAGCGCGACTGCAGTAGGTTTTATTTGGAGGTATTAGCTGCCCATTTCCTGATATACCCTTAATCGTCTTCTACCACTCCTACAGGATGAGATGAGGTGGTCCTTTTTTTTCTAGAGGGGAATGCATTAGGCACCTTCGTACCACCTCCGGGGGGAGTAGGCATGGTGTGTGGGACTCACACC
Organism: Conogethes punctiferalis; assembly: GCA_031163375.1. Taxonomy (NCBI): domain Eukaryota; kingdom Metazoa; phylum Arthropoda; class Insecta; order Lepidoptera; family Crambidae; genus Conogethes; species Conogethes punctiferalis. The sequence continues at coordinate 6,623,948 of CM062102.1, forward strand.
TCCCAAAATGACGGCATTCCCATTAAATCCCCCGTGTCGCCATTGGGCAGCAAGTTGAAGGGACACGGGTAGCGTCGAAGCATACGGCCGCATCCCTGCCTGCCCTGGCCAGCCGCAGATGACAAGCGGCCGACACTCCTGGTCCGAGGAGGGCAAATTCTAAATCCGGAAACCACATGTAACAAACTTAAATATAAAAAGAGAGGTAGGGCATAGCGAATCTTCGCTCGAATTAAGCTGCCCGTCCCGAGAAGGAACTCCACCCTATAGAATACCGCAGCCAAATGACCTCGGGGTCGTGTTTCTGCTGGTAAGTAGGGTTTCCGGAGCTCGTGGGCGGTAAGGGTTGGGCCGGCATGGCAGTAGCAACTGACAGGTAACTGACCAGTTACTTGCCAGTTGTCACAGCGACTTGGGCTTCTCTTTCGCTTTTTATCAGGCGTAGGGAAGCCATTATGTCGAGCTACTATAAAAAAAAATTAATAATATACAAAGTAAAAATAAAGAAGTAATAAATGAAAGTATGTAGTAAATCAAGCACAAATATGTAAAACGTAATAAAATATAAGTGTACACGCAGAAAAAATTATCGTAGACGATATGACTCATGTAGAGCCTTCTTAAAGATTTCTCACAGAAGCGAATCGGAATTCATTACTTTCATCATTATTATCATCAGCCTATGGATATCCACAGCTGGACATAGGCCCCCTTAGTCATCCTCTACGGCACCCACTGGATAAAATGGCAAGGCATAATTTTAGGCATTTAAAATTTTCAGCTAAACCAGATAAACCTTGATGACATAAGCGTGCAAATATTAAAATGAATTGATTATTTATACATTTTTAATTATTTTCTTTATACATAATTACATTAATATTAAGAGTCCGTGCATTGATAAATTAATTAAATAAATTATAACACTAGGTGGTGCCGGCGAGTTCGTTCGCGCGGATTTTATGTAAAGATAATAATAGGGCTGATTTCATTTTATTTAGTCCGTATTTTAGTTTATAAAAATATATTCGACACGTATTTTTTCTTTTTTCATTTAAACAAAAAATAACAAAGATACAAGGCACAAAAATGTAGGAGTAGGGGTCTTTGACGTCACTCAGTGGCGAAATATCTCCTAATATTTAACGTCACGCGCAATTTTAACGGGCTATATCTTTGTAATTTTTTAGACGGACTAATTACATTTTTACAGCAACAGGCCTATTATTATTACTAAGAGAACTAAGGTAACCAACATAACTACTCGAATAAGTTAGTAGAAGTGGCAATGTATTGGCCACCTCTGCCGCAGAATTAATGATCAGTGGAGAAGGAAATTTACTGTTTCATTACCTCCCTTAATTAAAAAAAAAACAAAATAAGTGATTGTTAGGTACTTCTGTCCGATCGCTATCCCAACGTCATGGGCTTATCAGTCGAAAGCCCAAGTCCTTTCTTGAACCCCTAGAATTTTAGATACAAAAATAAAACCAATTGTTCGTGTAAAAAATGGATGTATCCTTGTGTACAACGATACCACAGGCCGATGACGGGCAGTAGCCTCACCGGAGCGAGGAGCTACACCCTGCGATACTCAACTAGCCTGCCCCAGTGGCGATTATGAGTAAAGTCTCCAGATGTTTCCCTAAAGTGGCGAACAACCGGAGAGGCCTATGTTCAGCAGTTGGCTGATGATGATGATGATGAAAGCGCTCCACGTGTTTTAAAAAAACAACATACAAAAAGCGCCACGCTAGTCCTAAAATCGCTCGTGCGAAGTATCGTGACGTACGAACAAACAAACGTAAACCACACACATAACATTCATACAAAATTAATTGGTCACGTCGCATTACATCGCAGTGCTTCCTAACGGAATCAATATCAGGTGTAATTTCACTTAGTAAGATAACCGTATTGGTTAAGGGTTTTAATATTAATTTAATTAAATGTGCGGATAAGGCCAAGTTCTTTTTTTTGCGATACTATCGTAGCTAGAAAGGGAAAACCAACTCGCACCGGCCACGGTTCGGTGACCAAATCAATTGCTTGTCAGTTTCTCGTCAAGACTGCTTGTGAGATATCTCTGGCTAGGGGTCGTTCATTCACAAGTGAGCTTCGCAAGGGGATAGGCGTTGGGGGGAACAATCTCCGGCTTTTGCAAGTTTGTATGAGTATTTACGTAAAACACGCAATTTCTAAACAGAAAAGCAGAATGTAGGTGTTTCTTAAACACTATACACGATAAGTATCTTGGGGGGTGGGGGCTCTGGCTGGCCGGGGACTCAAACTACCCATTAAATACGTTCACACGCCACCTGGTGACATACTTGAAAAATGAAACTTGCCTTTAAATACTATAATTAATGAAATAATTAAAGACTAGTAATTAAACCAATTGTCCACGTTTCATTAACAGCAATATAAAGTCATAGCACATGAGTTCTAAGTAGCACTTACTACAAGTGTGCAGTATCAAGTATTGCAAACAAAATGAAGATTGTTTTAATAACCATTTTGGTCATTTGTAAGTATTATTTTTAATTAATATTGGATTATTTCAGGTGATAATAAAGAAATAGATATTTCTTTACATTTACCTACGACCTTTTTTAATTAATATAAAAGCATTTAGGCTGGGGCTCCACCGCGGCGGAGCGGAACAGAGTAAGTAAACACAAGAAAATATTTGAGGTGATCAGATCTTTTCCATAAATCAGAAATATTTTGTGCCCAAACGGTTTCCGGAAGTACGTGTGCTTTCCGAATTTAAAATAGGACCATCCCATCTCATCCCGTGGGTGTCCTAGAAGACGACTAAGGGAATATCAGGAAACGGGCAGCAGCGTTTACTTGGGTACAAATTAAATGTAGTGCGGTCACCAACCCGCCTGCCGAGCATGCGAATCCCCCTAAATAACAATTTCATACATCCCGCACTCTTGTCTACTACCCCATATCCAACAATGGACATTTACAGGTTAATAATGAATAACGAATCTCATTTCAGTCTCCATCTTCAAATCGGACGCTCATCTGTTGTGCGGATGTCCACCATCAGACGAATACATTTGCGCCAGCAACTACAAAACCTACGATGGCTTGTGCAACATGAGATGCGATTCTGATCAACTGCACGTGCTATGGCCAGGCCGGTGCGAATGGGGACCGAACCAGCAGACCTCGCAATACATCGACCAACCCTCGCAATATAACCAACAACCTTCGCCATATAACCAACAACTTTCGCAATATAACCAACAACTCTCGCCATATGACCAACAACTCCAGCAATATGACCAACAACCCTCGCAATATAACCAACAACTCTCGCAATATAACCAACAACTCTCGCCATATGACCAACAACTCTCGCCATACGACCAACAACTCTCGCAATATAACCAACAACTTACGCAATATAACCAACAACTCTCGCAATATAACCAACAACCTTCGCAATATAACCAACTACCTTCGCAATATAACCAACTACCCTCGCAATATATCGAACAACCCTCGCAATATAACCAACAACCTTCGCAATATAGCTCACTAACCTCACAATATAAACCACAGCACACCCACCAACAACCCTCGCACTACAACAACTATAAGAACGCCTCACCGTATGGGTACTACGGTGGCAATGCACTTTATTGAAACCAAGCAATGTTTAAAGTTTCAACTGTATCTAAATAAAGACATAAATAAGTATATTTTGTTTTATTCTTGCTTTATTAGGACTCTGTATGATCTGGTGGTGTCTTGGAGGACATGTTTCGTAGGACCCTCGACACCACCCCATAGCGCTTGACGGAGGGGCCGGGGTTTTTAGTGGGTATTCCCTGCCTCACTTCCATCTCGAGGCAGGGTGCCGCCCTCCCGCTCTTGAGGGCGGCGTGAGTCCCACATACCTCGTCACTCCCCCAGTGACGGGGATGCGTAAACGCATTTTCCCCGGCGAAAAAAAAAAAAAAAAAGGACTCTGTATGATCATCATCATAAGCCTCATAATCATCATAATATCGCATCCTCTGCTGGACATAGGCCTTGCTTCGGCACTTTGGGCAATCTGGAAGCTTTACTCATATAATTGCCACGCTGAGCAGGCCGGGTTGGCGATCGCTGGGCGTAGCTCCTGGCTTCGATGACGCTGCCCGTCATCGGCCCGTGGTATTTAGCTACGTCTTCAATTGTGAAGGTTATACCGCCACCAGTCGGCCGCCAGAGCCTCGTTTGTTATTCGGCAGGATGCACCACGGGCAGGCGAGGTTGACTTGGAACGAAAAGGTGATAGGTGGCTCTTTGAAATACACATACAATCCCTGTATAAGTACTATTTATAAAATTTAACTTCCCTTTAAATACATTATTAAAAGCGCCAATTTAATCAATTGTTCGCGGCACATTAACAATAATATGTATAAAATAGCACTATGAGCCCTCAATTCATTCATTCATTCACAATATTGTTGTGGAGTTCTCACGAGAGCTGAAAAGTTTGCAAAGGAAAGCAAAATGAAGATTGTTATAGTGACAATTTTTGTGATTTGTAAGTACAAGTTGTATACTTGATGAAGAGAGGTAGGGCATAGCGAATCTTCGCTCGAATTGAGCTGCCCGTCCGGGGAAGGACCTCCACCCTATAAAATACCGCAGCCAAATGACCTTCGGGTCGTGTTTCTGCTGGTGAGAAGGGTGTCCGGAGCTCATGGGGGGTTAGGGTTGGGCCGGCATGGCAGTGGCAACTGACAGGTAACTGACCAGTTACTTGCCAGTTGTCACAGCGACTTGGGTCTCTCTTTCGCTTTCCATCAGGCGTAGGGAAGCCATTATGTCGAGCCACTATAAAAAAAAAAAAAAACTTGAATTAACATCATCGTATTCAGCCCTGAAGGCTTCATTGTACAGTTAAAAGCAATAAAATGTTATACATCTTAGAACCTAGTCACATGACGTCATTTATCAAATGACTAGCTGTGCCCGCGGCTTCGCCCGCGTTGCCCCCCATTTTAGGGAAGTGGGGGGTTAGAAAGGGGCAAAAAGTAGCCTATGTTACAGTGTTGGGAGTGACCCCTGCCCTCTGAGCCAAGGGTCGTGGGTTCAATTCCCGCACAGTACAAATATTCATGAACATGTCTGTTTGTATTGGTCTGGGTGTTTTCTATGTATAATATGTATTTATTTACAAAAAAAATGTATCTAAGTAAGTTTATCAGTTGTCTAGTACCCATAGTACAAGCTTCGGCTTAGTTTGGGGCTAGGTGGCGCTCTGTGGCATGTCTTGGGTTATTTAGTTATTTATTTAAGGCTTTGGCATAGGCCAACTGGACAACTGGACATAGGTCCAGCAGTGGACTGCGAGAAGCTGATGATCTATCATGACGGTGATCTATCATGTTCGCACGAACAGACAACGCTCTACGCTCCCGCTCTAAGACACCATCGTCATTTAGGACCGGGTTTAGAACCAACCTCATCTGACCGTGGTGCATCCTGCCGAAACCGAAACAAACGAGGCGCTGGCAACCGACTGGTGGCGGTATAACCTTCACAATTGAAGGCGTAGCTAAATATCACAGACCGATGAAGATAGTAGCGTCTAATATATCAATTAAATTGTTGAAAATCGTCGTTGACGAATTTTAGTTCGTATATTCGAACACGGGAGGGACAAATGAGAGGGATTTATGGGGCCAAAATATGCGACCCGTTCAACGAACGATCGTTTTCGTTTTTTGTAGTAGGGCCCCAGGCCTCTTTCCGTCTCCTTTTGCAACAAATTTCAGTTGCGATGTTGCGAATTTTAGATAAGAATTAGTCGTGCTACTATAAAAAAAACCATATTGCATATAAGATTCTCCAATAGCTCGCCATTTTTATCGATCTTGGGCCTCGCTCATCCAGCATTAGCCAGCCATCTTGCGCAAATCGTCACTCCACCTGACCTGAGGGCGTCTTACATTACGTTTGCTCACTCCAGAACTCGTTTACCCCAACGGTTATCGGTTCTACGGCTGATGTGGGTAGCCCACTGCCATTTCACCTTACTAATCCGGTGACCTATATATTGCGTATATTAATAAAGATTAATATTATTTCCAGTGTCCATCGCAAGATCCGATGCTCATATACCACCTGTTTGCGGATGCAAACCATCCACTAACTACGTTTGCGCGAGCAATTTCAAGACATACGATAGCGAATGCTTCATGCACTGCGATTTCAAGAACCCTGGACTTTTCAAGCTGTGGGACGGCAGATGCGAATGGGGAGGATCACCGGGATACACGGCTGCTCCTGTTGTAACGCCCGCTGGTAACCCTTACAACTATGCACCGGCCCCCGTGGTAACGCCCGGCGGTAACCCTTATAACTACGGCCCAGTGCCCGTTGTAACGCCCGGCGGTAACCTTTATGACTACGCCCCAGCGCCTGTCGTAACGCCCGGCGGTAACCCTTACAACTATGCACCGGCCCCCGTGGTAACGCCCGGCGGTAACCCTTATAACTACCCCCCAGCGCCTGTTGTAACGCCCGGCGGTAACCCTTATAACTACCCCCCAGCGCCCGTTGTAACGCCGAGGTGGTAACCCCTAACCACCAGCTCCTCTCGTGACGCCTTATGTATACAGGCATCTAGTTTATTTGTACGGCGTATGAATCGCATCGCGTCTAATAAACAGTATTGAAAAAAAAAACGTTGTTTTATTGTCTAACTTTAAAAATTTATTTATATTAATCTAAAATATTTTTTTTCTAAACTGAATAGATTGCGCGATAGACGCTTCCAAGGTGGATAAAATTTGATGTTATGAACCTCTTCTTCTTTAGGTCATTTCTAGTGCACACTTTTCAAAATAACTACAAGTTTATTTGGTCTTTAGTGAACCGAAAATGTAGTTCTTTTTGCTAAAAACAACGAAATATACTGTTGTCAGAAGAACAAATCAACATCTGTATAAAACATAACTTGCCTTTAAATATATTATTAAAAAACACCAATTTAATCAATTGTCCACGGCACATTACAAATAATATAAAACAGCAACATGGGTCCTTGATCAATCAGAAGTTCAGTGGTGTTGATACAAGAGAAAAGATTACAAGCAAAATGAAGATTGCTTTAATCACAACTTGTGTGATGTGTAAGTATAACTTTGTGTACTACATCATCATAATTAGCCATAGGAGATCCAGATGGGATGGAAGGGAGCGGCCTATCATCTTTTTGCTCCAAGCCAACCTCACCTGCCCGTGGTGCATCCTGCCGAATTACAAACGAGGCGCTAGCAACCGACTGGTGGCGGCTAAATACTAAGGACCGGTGACGGTCAGCAGCGTCACCGGAGCAAGAAGCTACGTCCTGCTATCGCCAACCCGCCTGCCCAGCGTGGCGATTATGGGTATATCCTCCAGATATTTGCTCTAAGTGGCGAACAACTGGAGAGGCCTATGTCCAGCAGTGGACTGTAATAGGCTGGTGATGATGATGATGATCCAGATCCTCTGCAGGATATAGCCCAAAGACTTTCATAAATGCTGGTTCAAAGCCTCCCGCATCGAACCCCCTCATAACCCTATAATGGGGCGGCCTATCATCTTTTCCCTCCAAGCCGACCTCACCTGCCCATGGGCATGCACCATGGTGCATCCTGCCGAATAACAAACGAGGCGCTGGCAACCGACTGGTGGCGGTGTAACCATCACAATAGGCTATTATGGCTAAAAATTACAAAGTTATAGCCCGTTGAAATTACGCGTGACGTCACTCGGTGAGGCATTTTTACGGGAGCGAGTGACGTCAACGACTCCCACTTCTAACTTTTGATGCCTTGTATCTTTGCTATTGTTTATTTGAATGGAAAAAGGAAAAATGTCTTTTATTTTTGAATAACCTAAAAGACGAACTAATTACAATTTTTAGCCCTAATAGCCTATTGAAGACGTAGGCTAAATACTACACATTGGTGACGGGCAGCAAAGTTACCCATAATCGCCACGCTGGGCAGGCGGGTTGGCAGTCGCAGCACTCCGGTAACGCTGCTGCCCGTCAACGGCCTGTGGTATTTAGCTGCTCCTTCGTTGATGATCGTATATCGTGATGGTAATACCGCAACCAGTCGGTTGCCAGAGCCTCGTCTGTTATTCGACAGGATGCACCACGGGTAGATAAGGGTGGCTCGGAGCGAAAAGATAATGGTTCGCTCCCTTACATCCAGTATCGTCATCATCATCATCATCATCCTATCACAGTCCACTGCTTGACGACATAGGCATCTACAGTTGTTCACCACTTAGGGCAAAAATCTGAAGGATATACCCATAACCGCCACGCTGGGCAGGCAGGTTGGCGATCGCAGGGTATAGCTTCTGGCGCCGATGTCGCTGGTGCCCGTCATCGGCCTGTGGCATTATAGCTACGCCCTCATTTGCGATGGTTATACACCAGTCGGTTGCCAGCGCCTCGTTTGTTACTCGGCAGGATGCACCACGGACGAGTGAGGTTGGCTCGGAGCGAAAAGACGATAGGCCGCTCCCTAACATCCCGTATACTAAGTAATCTATATATATAAAAGGAGAAACTGACTGACTGACTGACTGACTGACTGACTGACTGACTGACATATCAACGCACAGCCCAAACGGCTAAACGTAGGCACTTGAAATTTGGAAGGGACGTAGCTTAGGTACCGTAGGGGTGCACTAAGAAAGGAATTCCCGAAATTCCCACGGGAACGGGAATTAGCGGGAAAATCCTTTTGTATGAAAAATCTAAACCGCTTAAGTTAGACGCTTGAAATTTGGCATGCAGGTACCTTAGTAAATATAAAGTTTAGTTATGGCTGTATTTTGAGAAATTCCCACGGGAACGGGAGTTAGCGGGAAAAAACTTTTGTATGTATAAATTTAAACACGCGGACGAAGTCGCGGGCAAAAGCTAGTAAAGATATATATCAATTTCAGTGGCCATCGCTAACTCAGATGCCAAGGTGCGCGGAGCTCATAACGTGCGGGGAGCACACAGCGGGCGTGATGGCTATATATCACCGGCGCCCATAGTAACGCCAGGAGATGACCCATATTACCCCTACCCCCCAGCACCAATCGTGACGCCCGATGTCAACCCTTACTATCCCTACCCACCAGCGCCAATTGTAACACCCGACGATGACGTGTACCCCTATCCGCCAGCTCCCATAGTGACGCCAGATTATAACCCGTATCCCTATCCACCAGCTCCTATTGTAACGCCTGTCGTTCGCCCCCTCCCACTCGCTTATTAGTATGGCATAATCGCATCACAACTAATAAAGTATTGGAAAAATTATCGTTAGTTTTATTTTGTTGCCCCTCCGAATTGTTTGTAAAATAATGTGTGAACGGCATTGCATTAATAAGCAACGTGTTCTTAAACATTAAAATCAGTTATGGCATATTGGCTATATGTAATTAAATTTCAATGAATATGTTTTAATACATGTAGCATTTAAGGCGAAGTTATCAAATCTGCTGCACTCATATATATTTTGCTTTTGCCGGGGAAAATGACTAATCAGGGCTTACTTCACCCTCAAAACGGGAGGCCTGCCTAAAGTAGGGAAGGCACGAAATAAAATAGTATCTTATGTCGGAGAACCCTTATTATATAATATTGTTACGTGCAAAAGTATTACTAGTGAATCTATTTCCAGAAAGAAACTATTTTATTTTTATTAAACGAAATTCAATGGTCAATTGTCATCTTGTAATCATAATAATTATGTTAAATCAAAACAATTTCATTTAATAACAAAAATATTTGAAATACTCGTAAAGAGTTTGCCTGCGGAATCGGATCCGAAATGGGGTGATCCGACAGAGAATCTAGGTCATCAACGTAGCTCACCAAATTAGTAAGCCTATGTGAAGGACCCGCGCTTATTTATACCGAGTTTAGGAGTGCATTCAACTTCTCGGCAAACGTAGTGACCTTCAGGTCAGGTGGAGTGACGATTTGCGCAGGAGGGCTGGCAAGTGCTGGACGCGAAAAGCCCAGGATTGAGCAAAACGGCGAACAATCGGAGGCTATGTCTAGCAGTGGACTGCGAATTTCGTCTGATTTAGTCCATCAAATTCAGAGCAAATTAGGTGTAAGTGCTCCGACAGATAGAAAGGTTCCGTTTCTTATTTTTCGTACGGAACCCTAAACAAGTTAGGCTCTCTTCGCCAAGTTAGGCTCAAACGTCCACCTGCACCTTGGATTACTAGAGGAGTACGCGCGGCGATGACACGACGGGACCGGGCTTTTCGGAAATTCAAGCGGGATCGTTCCGACGTCAATTGGGCATTTTTCAAAACTGCTAGAAATCGCTGCAATCAGATGGTGAGAACAGCCAAGCGGCGGTACATACATGAAAATATTATTGATTCTTCTTCGGCTCAATTATGGAAGTTTCTGAAAAGTTTGGGCATTGGCAAACGCCAAAACCAAATTTCTTGCTCCACTTTTACTCCTGATGACCTTAATCTTCATTTCTCAACTTCAGTGGCACTTGATGTGTCCATTAGATCACAAACTATAGTCGAAATTTCTTCCATGCCGCCACTTCTTTCAGAGTCATTTTCGCTATCCGAGGTATTTGTTGATGAGACAAGGAAGTATATCCTATCCATTAAGTCTAAGGCTACTGGCTGTGACGGCGTTAGTCGAGCCATGGTCCTTATTCTCCTTGATATACTTCTCCCTGTGATTACGCATATCCTTAACTTCTCCCTACGTACGGGGGTATTTCCCTCACTATGGCAAAAGGCCTACGTCATCCCGCTCCCGAAAATCCCATCTCCTGTTACCCTTAACAACTTCAGACCTATTTCCATACTTCCTTTCCTATCGAAGATCCTTGAGATGGCAGTACATTCCCAACTTTCGAAATTTATCTTTAGAAATAATTTGTTAAGCCAATTCCAATCTGGCTTTCGCCCCGGACACAGCACCAGTACTGCCTTGTTGAAAGTCACCGAGGACATCCGACAGGGTATGGAGGACGGCTTGGTTACCGTACTAATATTAATTGATTTTTCCAACGCTTTTAATACGGTAGATCATGCCGTCTTACTATCTTTGCTCACTCGTCTTAACTCCTCTCCCACGACCATTAAGTGGTTTTCGTCGTATCTCGGTGACCGCCAGCAAGCTGTCAAAGTTGATCAGGCTCTTTCTCGGTGGAGTAAGCTTTCTGTTGGTGTTCCCCAGGGCGGAATTCTATCTCCTCTTCTTTTTTCTTTCTTTGTAAATTCAATTACTACGCATCTTGTCTCTTCTCACCATCTGTACGCAGACGATTTGCAGCTGTACCAGCAGTGCACGGTAAGTGATATCAACGCGACCGTTGGGAGTGTCAATAATGATCTCCGACACATTGCTGATTGGTCGGATCGGTATGGAGTGGCTGTGAACCCTAACAAATGTCAGGCTATTATAGTGGGTAGTGCACACCAACTTCGAAATCTGAACATTACTACTGTTTTGCCAATCCTGTATCGTGGTGCTACTATTCCGTATTGCGCTACTGTGAAGGATCTTGGCCTACACATCGACTCCACCCTTAGCTGGTCTAAACATATCGACGAGGTCAGCCGAAAGGTTACCGCTGCGTTGTGCTCTCTCTATCGTTTTAAGCATTTTTTGCCTATTAACACCAAAGTGACACTAATTCAATCTCTGATTCTTCCCATAATTGACTATGCCGACGTGTGTTGTCTTGATCTTAATCAAATTTTCCTCAACAAGCTGGATCGTATCCAGAACAACTGCATACGGTTCATATTTGGCCTCCGTAAATATGATCATATCTCTTCCTACCGTCTACAACTACATTGGTTACCTATTTCCTTTCGTCGTGAAATTCACATTCTCTGTACTCTCTACTCGATTCTTCACAATCCAAACTTTCCTACCTATCTTAAATCTATGTTTCAATTACTCAGTTCGACACATACTCGGCAGCTTCGCTCTTCAAGCAACTCTATCCTAGCCATTCCTTTACACCACTCTAGCTTCGTCACTAAGTCCTTTTGCGTGCAAGCAGTCAGACTCTGGAATGGACTTCCTGAAGGCATCCGTAGTGCTCCAAGCAGGGCATCATTCAAGATAAGGCTTCAAAAACATTATCGACTCCAACACTCAGTGAAATAGTTTCTACAGTCGTCGTCCTATTTATTTTATATGTATGTGTGTATATTATAATATTTTGTAAGTATATTATATTATATTTGTTAGTTTATTCTATTCGTATTATAAGTAAGATTATGTTCTGTTCCTTCTTGTGTATATGTAGGTATAATATATATATATGTGTGTATGTATTTATTTGTATCTTATTTTTATCATATTTTATTATTGTGTTTGAGATATTGTGTTTTAAATTAACTTTGTCGCACACTACCATAAAATTAGTTTCTGCTTAGCCCAATGGTTGACTGGTAGAGAATGCCTATGTGGCATTAAGTCCGCCTTTTGTACACTACTTTACTGTGCAATAAAGATTAAATAAATAAATAAAATAAACAATAATAAATCTAACAGATTCTCTTCCAATGGAATGGAAGAACTTGCCCTTAAATATATATAAACAAAACAAATAACGGAATTAATTTGTCCTTCTGTATAATCGGTCATACAAATTAATTAAAAGCAGGTAAGAGAGAATACGATAACCCATAACCGGTTATATAGGTCTGACGGACTTCTTTAGCGGGAACCCTTAAAGATCGCGCGATCGTTTTGAAAAAATACCATCTCTATGGCAGGTGAGGTTGGCTTGGAGCGAAAAGATGATAGGCCGCTCCCTTACAATGGTAGGTAGGCACCACAAGACTTTTATGGATGCTGGTACTTGAGAGGATATAATCGACTCTAATACGAGATCGGACTTTAAACGGGGAAAGTTGGGACGGTGATTTCTATTCTTAGGTAGGTAATTAATTTAAATACAGGAAATTTTCCGTACGTTTAACCGTAAAATCAGTTAACCCACGTATTGCCAACGATAATATAAAATGATGCACTACGAGCTACAGAGCACATTCTCAAGTGGAGTTCTCGGGTTGAAAATACAAAATGAAGATTGTTTTATTAGCAATTGTTTTATTAGCAATTTTTGCACTATGTAAGTATTAATTAATCTTAATTAATTTATTATGGAAAGGGCTATTCTCGGCGCGTCTGTGCTTGATCGGATCGGGAGGTGATCCGACAAAGAAGAAAGATCATCGACATAGCTCACCGGATTAGAACGCTGAAGTGACAGTGGGCGGAACACATCAGCTGCAGAACCGATTGGGAAAACATGTTCCAAAGTGGATGCCGCATCTCAGCGTAGTGTAGGACACTCAAACTAGGTGGAGCGACGATTTGCACAAGATGGCTGGCAAGTGCTGTTTAGTGAGAAACAATAAAGAAATACAAAGAAATTTTTGAATTTTGAAAGTGCGAGAAATCCAGGTTCGTGCAAAGTGGCGAACAATTGGAGAGGCCTACGTTCAGCAGTGGACTGCGAGATGAAGTATTAATTTGTTTACCTGAAGCCGATCGCGGTAATATCACCATCTAGCATGCACCACGAAATCGATGGACAAAATGTATGGATGGATATTTGTTACTCCATCACATCAAAAGTACTGAGGATTTCAATGAACGACTGGGTGTTCAATGAACTATTTTGCGTGGGGTGGACCGAATTTAACTCGTACCATCCTGACATGGTTCATTCCCGACAACCCAGCTCATTCAGGAACTACAGAAGGCCATTCAGCCTGCCGAGAATGTCCTGGAATGTGCCGGGTCCGCCAAGGTGTTTCAGCCGGCATGTCGCCACTTAGGGTCAGTCCAGGAGAATGTGGGCTGCGTCCTCCGCTTCTAGGCACGCTCTGCACAATAGGCCGTCTGAGATGCCTAGGTTGTTTGTTGTATGGGCCGTTGTGTGTCATCACATCAATTCGTATCGCAATTCTCTGTCTGCGAATTCTTGTTCTAGTTTTTTTTCATGACAGAGTGGCAAACGGGCCTGAAGGTCACCTGATGGTAAGTGATCACTTCAGCCTATAGACACCGCAACACCAGGGGTGTCACAGGTGCGTTGCCGGCCCTTAGAAATCTGTAGTTAAGCTTAGATGGATGTAATGGAGCGACCTATCATCATTTCACTCCAAGCCACTCACACCTGCCCGTGGTGCATCCTGTTGAATAACGAACGAGGCTCTGGCAAGCGACTGTACCTATAATACTAGCAAGTGTTTTGTTTTAGTGGTCACCGCTACATCGGGCGACGAACGCCTCTGCGGGTGTAAGCCATATGGGCCTCTGTGTGGCAGCAACAACAAGACTTACTACAGCATGTGCGAGATACGGTGCGATTGGGACAACCCCGGAGTGTATGTGGTACACGAAGGACCGTGCAAGGGGGACAATCCGGATTTACTGTGACATGCAATGGTAATCAACATCAACATCTTATCACAGACCACTGCAAGACATAACGTAAATAACCCAAGACATGCCACGCTGGGCCACACAGCGCCATCTAGCCCCAAACTAAGTCGAAGCTTGTACTATGGGTACTAGACAACTGATAAACTTACTTAGATACATTTTTTTTTTGTAAATAAATACATATTATACCTAAAAAACAACCAGACCAATACAAACAAACAAACATGTTCATGCACACAAATGTTTGTAATGTGTGGGGATCGAACCCACGAACCTTGGCTCAGAAGACAGAGGACTACCAATTGAGCCACCGAGCCAGTCGTACGTAATTCAATTGTTCATCAGGTGTAGGGACTAGGGAAGCAATATGTTGTGCTACTATGAAATAAAAATCTTTCCAAGACATGCAAATGTTTTGTACAGACAGATTTTTTTTTTTTGGTTATTTGCTTTATTTCTGTATATGTCACCGGAAAATAACAAGAATCGTAAGTTGATCAATTTCCTAGGTAATTAATTAACTTACGGAATATAACAAACGGTAGTTGAAAAGTATTATTTAATGCAATGGTTTTCGGTAAATTCATCAACTTACGGTATCTGACAGTAATTTAATAATTTACACAAGTAAAATCGTCCTCAAATAGGCCAATCGTTGCTCAATGTACTATTTCACTGTGCATTATTACCCGTAACTTAATACACTGTTCCCTGATTGGTTGACGGTATAACATCATGTGAGTCATTGTACCAATCAACATTCACCTCGATTTACGTCAGATTATTTAACGAATGTAAAATACATTAGTTAACTAATACATTTCAACTGCCGTTTATTATTTTCCGGAAGTTAATCAACTACCTAGGAAATTGATCAATTTACTAGTTTTGTTATTTTCCGGCGACATATACATCTAAATATATATTTATTACATACATCTAAATACATTCAATGTATGTGCAAACACACTTCTTAACTGTTTTATTATATGTATTGATTGATTATGTAAATCAATTTATCACAATACACTCACCACAATATAAAATTATATATCCCATGAACAATTGATTTCAAAGTAAGAGTGTGGAAATGATTGTACATAAACTGAGTATAATAATTGGCTCATAGTCTAATGCATGTTTCGTTCGCACGTTCAAATTATATTTGGTGTAAAAAGTTATTGATGTGTAAAAGTTTATTTACTGATTTTCTTTTTAGATTTATTAAAAAGTGTTTTTTTTTTACATAGTGCACAGGCTGAGACATTGAATCTCAAGAAGCCCTTGGACTTAAGACACCCAAGGGAAGAATTGGGATTTATGGGGTACGAAGATGTGGAGATTCCTCTGTGCGGTGTGGTGAAATGATAGAAGTCCAAAGTCCAGAAGGAATATATATTTGGTGCACCGTATAATACAATGAATTACATATTGGTAGCGAGTGGTCGGAATGCGCGGCGGGGAACGACTGCCTGTTAAGCAGCGCACAATACAAAACTGCGTGCGCTGCAAAACTGCTACTGTAGGCCGCTACAGATTATTTACAATATTATGTTTGATTTTAAATTTTTCTTGTTGTTTTTTATTCTAGATTGAAAGATCACAATGATGGAAGCAAGACATTGTCATGTGAAATGATAATATAATTGGAAGACAAGCATCATGTTTTTTTGTTTTAATGACTAATAAAATTAGTTTTTGTCTATCATACTTACAGTACTGTAGTTTTTATTTTGTGCATCATACCTACCCGTCGGTTTTGTTGTCTGTCTGTCCATAAGTATGCTTATATCTTGCAACAGATTTTGGTGTGTTTTTTTAATAGATTCAATAGGAAGGTTTATATGTATAACTAGCTGCGCCCCGCGTTGTTACCCGTGGTTTTTCGTTGCAATTATTCGAATTTTCTCACCGTAAGAACCATCCTTGGACTTCAACGAACATTTAAAAAAAAGAATTGGCCAAATTGGTCCAGGCCATTGAGTTATGCGCTTACCAACACATTTTGCGATTCATTTTATATTATAGATATAATTTTTTTTTTTTATTTCTTTCTGCAACTTGGCAATTTTGTACATACCCCATCAATGATTTGACAAAAGTGGACTGCTACTGTAGCGCTCGTTATATGAGGAAACTTGCTCGAAGAGTGTATCAACACAGATATCTTCTTTGATCGGATCTTCGTTGCTCTGTACCCGAACACGAACAACATGGAGTCTATTACGTTGCTCTTGCCGCTGCCATTGGGACCGATGATTGCTGTGAAGCTCTGAAATATTAAGAGATCAATCATCACTCTTCTACTTCTGCTATTTTTTTTTTATTATTTTTTTTTTATTTTCTTTATTAGAGAAACATACAGCATCATATAACACTTATGGACTAACAATAATATGGTTGACACATTAGCCTAATTAGTTTCTCAAATTTTTGTAGTACATATCAGTTGAGTAAGAGACGCGCTAACCATTGAGAAAAAAAAAAGGTCAACAAAGAAATGAAGAAGTCAAACAAACCAAATCATGCAGGTTTACGTGTTTGTTGTGCCTTCAAAAGGTTTTTAAGGTTTTTAAGAAAGAAATTCTGGGAGAGTAGGTCTATAACCAGGAAGAAAGTGAATGAGGAGGGATTGGAGATGGTAAAGCAAAAGAGATGCTTAATGCAGGCGATTGAAAACAGAATAGGGAAAATGGTGGGACACCTTGTGAGATGACACACTTATGAAAACTATACTAGAAGGTAAAACAAAAGGCAGGAAAGGAAGAGGGAGGCCAAGATGAACATTTACACAACAGCTGAAGGAGAAAGTTAATGTCATGATGTACAGGGAGTTGAAGGCGCCGGCGGAATCCAGGGAGGAGTGGAAATTGCTCCACAGACAAGAGCAAAGCTCTTAAATTTACACCCCGGTCACATTATCTTGAGACCTGGCATTGATGACGTCACGTCGTGTCGGCGCTTTGATCGGCAACGAAAATGCCAACCGTACTGACACACCGGGGGGAGGTGGAAGGAGAACGGGACGGGAGGTTCGCATTCCAGTGAGGTCTCGAGATAATGTGACCGGGTTATACTAAGTAGTAGGTCCATAACCTGAATTTTTGTATGATTGCCATTCTATTACCCAATTGAAAACGAATGAAACGCCACAGTAGCTGTGGTAACGGGAAAGTATCGAAATCAAACACTAGTGCTGACTAGTGATTTGTGTCATTTGTGCCAAAGGCTGAGAAATTGAAATCTTAAGAAATATCTCAGTTGACTCTTACGACACCCACGGAACGAAATGGGGTTATGATTTATATTTATTTCGGTTTTTGTAATCTAATTTCAGCAAAGATTTACTACTGTACACAAATTACTACTATGAAATCTAGCGAAATTCTTATGGGTGGTTATTAATTTATAGAAACTTGTAATTATGTCCATTTTACCTTATGAAAAGGGCCCAATGTTTGTACGCCAGCGTAGCTTTTGAAATTCTCGTTTACAATATGAGTGATGATCAATCTAGGGCCTGTAGCGTCAAAGGTGAGCGCTGGTTTCGGTGCGGGCGGTATGTAGATGTCACCGATACGCACACCGCCTTCTTCATCATCGGAGATGTGATCAATTTCATCATTTTGGTCTGCATCACCGTTCCTAGTGGATGGACCTTCGTCTACATCCATTGGCTCCTCTTCACCCCTTTTCTTTTTAGTTTTCTGCATCTTTCCAACTCCGTTATGATTGCACAGGGATGTATATAGCACTAATTGATAATTATGCTAGAATTATGAGAGAATTATTGAGATTTGCTTTTTATTTTGATGCAAAGAAACAAAACCGTTTGAAGCAATACAAAAGCGCGGTTATTTGACATTACACTCAGGGTTGCCAATAATATGCTGAAATTCCCATTTCTTCCTCTCCCCACATATATAAAATTCCATGAAAACATAACGACATCAGACTGGACTGCTAGAGGCTGATGATTATGACAATGACAGAATAACAGATTATGTTGGGGGAGAAGGGTATGGACGGAAACCTCAAGAGTAAATTAATTGAAAAAATACAGACGTAATAACCGTTTGCTTGGTTCGCAGAGCAATTTTCCAATTTTGGACCGTACCGTAAGCGCCCACTTTCCTTTGTATGTAGATAAAGATAAGAAGATTCGATGTAGTTTTCGAACTGACGAGGTCTAAATAAGGGCTTTTCCATTTTTAAGCTGCCAAAGATTGATCTCGATTTTGTTAACGATGACATCTGGCAAGTCTTCGTCGTAATGAAGTCTTAATGTGAAGCTAGAATCCTCTTCTAGATTCTAGAAATCTTTGAAATCTAGTTAAGGATACTTTAGTTATACCACTGATTCTGCTCGATGATTCTTTCGATTTGTAAAGTTTTAAAACATTGAAGATTGCATCGGAAAAGTTTATAAAACTTCCAGTTTAGAGCTCGTTTTCCTGACGACGTAACGGATGGGTCTTCACGTTATTGTCTCATTATTAGCCTTAAGGTATTTTCTGAAACTTTGATTTCCATCAGCTTCGTTTTCCCCGTAACTTAGGAAATTCTCTACAGGTTGGCAATTCTGGTTATGCGTTAAAAAATAAACTGTCAGTGTAAAAATTATGTCACGGCATTGGACATCGTTGTTCTAGCCGGTTAGGTTCTAGCCGGACAGGTTAGGCTACGCAAATATGGGCTTGGCATTATAAAAACAGTTTTCTCCCCACCATCAATGCATATCATGCATTTGAGGCTATGGTTGTGTTTATGGAAAAGTGACAGTGACATTAATTTAAAAAAAAAACTAGTCAACAAAAATGGCTAACCGGACGGTGAAAGACGCGAAATCTATTCGAGGAACAAATCCTCAATATCTTGTAGAAAAGATCATAAGATCTCGTATATACGACTCTAAATATTGGAAAGAAGAATGTTTTGCATTAACAGCAGAGCTTTTAGTGGACAAAGCAATGGAATTGCGTTATGTCGGCGGCGTGCACGGTGGCTTCATTTATCCCACACCTTTTCTGTGTTTAGTTCTCAAAATGTTACAGATACAGCCAGAGAAAGATATTGTAGTCGAATTCATAAAGAATGAGGAGTTCAAATACGTACGCGCTTTGGGCGCCTTTTACATGAGACTTACAGGAACATCAGTTGATTGTTACAAATATCTAGAACCGCTTTACAACGATAATCGTAAATTGCGGCGCCAAAATCGTGTTGGGCAGTTTGAAATAGTGCATATGGACGAGTTTATTGACGAATTGCTGAGGGAAGAACGTTTGTGTGACGTTATTTTGCCCAGAATACAAAAGAGACACATTTTGGAAGAGAACAATGAGTTGGAGCCCAAAGTGTCTGCTCTTGATGATGATTTGGACGAAGACATGCCGTCAGACGACGATAATGTTGAGCCTGATGCCAAAGAAAACAGGAAGGAGAAGGATAGGAGAGATAGAGAAAGGCGGAGAGACAGGTATAGTATTTTTTTTTATCTTCACAGTCTATAGACCAACTGTTATTAATAAACGGGTTTTACTTAATTTTTGAAGCTCTGATTATCATATTTATGTAGAGGCTGGTGATGGAGTAGTCTTTTTGTAAAATTTTCAATCTATCATTACTACAATTATTATAGTGTGAACAACTGTATTGTGGGGAAAATGGAACTTTTTTGGTATCAATGTCCACCACGAGGGATATAGCAACATTTTTTCCCCATGTCCACTAGTGGTGAATAAATAGTGAGTATCCTATCCTATCCTACTTAATTTATAAATGTGAATGTTTGTTTGGATGGATGGATGTTTGTTAGTCTTTCACACAAAAACTACTGAACAGATTTTAATGAAACTTTACAGTAATATAGCTTATACATAGGATTAACACAAGCTATGATTTATAAAAATTTACACACCGGCAGCAGTTAGTCTGGTCCATATTGCTCCTGCAACTGTCATGATATCGTCCACCCTAATTATCTAACAATTTATTGACAGATCGAGAGAACGAGACAGGCGTGAAAAGGATCGGAAACGTGAGCGATCCCGAAGCAGGGACCGGGAACGTCGGAGAGAACGGGAAAGGGAGCGCGAGAAAGATAGGGAGAGGGAGCGCGCCCGCGACGTACGGGATAGAGAGAGGGAACGGGACAAGGACAGGAGGGAGAGGGACAGGCACGAGGGCGAGAGGAGACGGGAGAGGGGTAGATATTAAGTAGTTAAGGACAATAAATAGTTTTCAAATGGCATTTTTGTTGTTTTTTTTTTTATAAAAATGTTAAACTTGACTTCTTAGGCATACCAGATGTACAATAGGTCCAGGCCACCTCATTCTGTGGGTGTCGTATTTAACGACTAAGGGAATATCAACAGCATTTACCTGGATACAAATAAAACCTACTGGCGAGACCAACCACCAGGGGTGAATTGGCTCAAAATCTTTACACGAATTTTGAACTTGTGTAATTCTTGTGGATGCAATGTATTAAGGTCTGCTCCAGTAGGTACTTTGTGTGTTATTATATCAACCTCTTCACGAGATCTATTTCTGCCAAAAACAAGTGAAAATTGATAGTGACAATACAAAATGGATGTTTTGCTCAACCACCATTATACACTAAAACCTTTATAGGATAAAAATAGATCAACTATGCTTCATATTCAAATACCCTGCAAAGAATGCCCTTTACTGATTTGATGGGCTTTTATAGCCCTAATAATTATTATGCCATAAAGTCACATCACAGTTCACTATTTTTAGATGTTGCTGATGAAAGCAACTTGTGCTATTGTCACACCTGATCATTTAGGGTCACTTGATCAAGCCAGTCTCTCTCGAAAGTCTCTAATAAAATAAAGAGAGAAAAAAGAATTAAAAGAGATTAAGCCATGATAATAAACGGACAGGATAATACAAAGAAAAACAAACAAATGCAACAGAAATTTGACATCATTTATTTTAAATACATATATTGGAGACAACAATTTCATAAAAATATGTATTTCATTATAATGCTTATTTACATGGGGTTTGTTTCAAACTGTTGTTCTATAAAATTATCACCGGCCTATATGAGCCATTCAGGTAAAATATCAGATCAAGCTGTACACACAGCCACACATCACCCTAATCAATGTAATTCATAACAATAGTTAATGGACCATTGACATGTCGAAAATTGGATGGGAAACATTGACGTACCTACTCTAGGTGGATGTGTCATCATCTGTACATTGGCCTACCCTCTCCTTTGACATAATATACTATGAAATTTCTCCAAAAACTTTCAAATAAGCGTCCAATACATTTAGTTGGCTTTTTTTTGGAGAAATTATACATAATGTCAATCTTTCTATCAAAATCTTACTTAGATCAACAGTAGCGAAACATAATTTATAACAGTTTTATGTACATACTAATAATTTTAGTAGATAATTGAATACTGATCAGGTGATGAGCAATCTAGAGACTATGTGTATTACTTACACCGTCTCTTTGGTGATTTAAAGCAGCTTTATGAAAGTTACTAGAATTCGGTTTCTGAATTTTATGTGATAATAATTTTTTCTAAGCACATTACCCTTTATTAGTATCTTATAATATTTGTAAGCCAAATAGGAGCCATAACTGATTTTGTCTGTTTATAATCAAACAGCAATATAACTTTTTAAACTTCATTTACGTGAGACTCAGTCAATCATCTATAAAATCTTTAATTTGAAACATTATTTTCTTCATACACATACTGAAAAAAATATAGATATTTTTAATTTTTAACTACCAATAAGGGTCGATTTATACTGGCGCCGAGTTGAAGTACATCGAAGCGTCTATTGATCAGCATAATAAATGCAACCCTAAGGCTAGGCGCGCAGGTGACTTTTTGTCACCGTGACAGATATCTCTCTTCTTCTCATTTTAAAAGTGCAAAAGTGATGAAACGACTGTCACAGTGACAAAAAGTCACCAAATGCGCGCCTAGCCTTATTTTTAATATCTCAGAAGTAATGTGTGCGTTATGCTGTAGAGTTAAGGTTGAATTTGTTATTTGAGTTTTCGATAAAAGCTTCGACTTTGCGCGAGTATAAATTGACCCTAACAAATCGTAAAATACCTATTGAGCTTGAATTAAAATAAGTTTGATTTCATGATGTTAAAAATGCTAAAAAACAAATAAATTATAAATGTTGATACAAAGCGCATTGTTCAATTTAATATAATTTGTTAGCACTATCGAATTATTATTATATAAATTATTATATTTACAAATTGTTTCTAATGTACCTTTCAATAACGTTACTATTTTCATAGAAATAACTTTATTTATTTATAGATTGGAATGATACCCCCTATGTAAATAATAAAACTATGATTTTTCTACAAATACATAATAAATACCCTTTTTTATGCCGGAACAATAGTCCGTAATATTATACAATGATTTCATACAGCTAAAAAGTTATCATCACATTTAACTATGAGACAATTCGACTCCCTAGAAGCTGCGGTGTCTATGGGCTGAAGTGATCACTTACCATTTATTTATTTATTTATTTATTTATGGTTTACCAGCAGTTGTACATTAATACATTTATATTCAACATACACATTAAAAACATAGCCAAATGCACATCTATTTAAAGGCAAACACAACATGCAAAAATAAAAAAGTAGCCAAAGAGAAATGCTGCAAGACTAAAAGCGCACAACAATTCGGAACATGAAAGCAAAGCTTTTTATTTTATAATAGTGTAATAAGCAAAAATAATTGAGGAGAATAATAGTAATATTAATAGACTACAATCTAAGTCAGCACTTCGTTACCGAGGAGACCTAAGATTATTTTTTTAAACCTAGGCACACTATCAGTGAAAACATCCGTCAATTCACAATACGTGTTCATGAGTCTGCAGAGCCTGGGGATAGTAGAATTGCAACCCAATGCAGTTTTCCGGAACGGGGCAGAAAGGATTGATTTTATTGAGCGAGATCTTGAGCGTGGCACACGTATGCTTATTTTTTGTAGCAGTGGTGAGCAGTCAATTGTATTTCTCAAAAGTTTGTAAAGAAACATCAAATCGAGCAAATCCCTACGCTTTTGCAGTGAGATCAGCCCGAAGTGATGTAGTCTATCTTGGTAAGATTTAATTTTTGACGCTCGACCAACAGAGTATGCTAGGTGCCATAAGAATCGCTTCTGCACTCGTTCCAGCCTTAAAGTATGGGTTGCGTAGTGAGGTCGCCAGACCGTACTGCAGTACTCTAACCCACTTCTCACAAGACAGTTGTACAGCATTATTTTAGTTTCAGTTTTACGAAACAACTTGCTGTTGCGGATCACAAAACCCAACATTTTGTTCGCTTTTTTGATTGTGGCGTCAATATGCTGTACAAATGTTAACTTACTATCCAAAGTTACCCCCAAATCCTTAATTATGCTAACTTCCGCCACACGCGTCTCACATATTCTGTAAGAAGAGGGGATCTGCCTTTTTTTGCGTGTAAATTTGATATGAGAACACTTTTTGGGATTAAGACTCATAAAATTTGATTGACACCAGCCAACAAGTCGGTCTAGGTCCTGCTGCAACAGAACGATATCGGCGGGAGACTTAATAATTCTAGCAAGCTTAAGATCATCCGCGAAGAGAAAGGACTCTGAGCACTGAAAGCACTTGGTAATATCATTTATAAATATGTTAAATAGCAAGGGACCGAGATGCGAGCCTTGAGGCACGCCGGAAGATATGGGTCTGTTATCAGATTTGTATCCACCAATCACAACATGAAACCATCTGTCCATAAGGTATGAGCCCATCCACTTCAAAAGACTTCCTGAGATACCATATATTGAAAGCTTCTGTAACAGGATTCCATGAGGAACGCTGTCAAACGCCTTACTAAAATCAGTGTAGATAGCATCTACTTGTTGATGACTATCCACAGCCTCTATTATATATTCAGAGAAGAGCACCAAGTTAGTATTTGTGGATCTTTTTCTCACAAATCCATGCTGACGATCCGTCACAAAACGCTCAAAATGGCCAGAAATGAGTGGACAAATTAAAGACTCGAAAATCTTGGCAAAAGTGGACAGAATGGATATTGGCCTATAGTTCTCCACCTTATGGTTTTCTTCATTTTTATAAATTGGCACAACTTTAGCGATTTTCCAGATGGAGGGGAATTCTCCGGTTTGCAAAGAAGTATTGTAAATAATTTGCAACGGATATGACAAGCTATTTGCCGCAACTCGAATGAAGACTGGTGGTATGCCATCTGGCCCGGCGCCCTTGTTAGAATCCAAACGTTTCAATTTCTCAATAATATCTTTTCGAGTGAGCTCAATACAAGACAGATTCTCAGCGTGATTGGCTACTGTCCCAAGAAATGTCTGAATGTAATCCAAAGGCAACAATTGGCAACCACTATCAGTATAGACAGAAGAAAAGTAATCTAAAAACAATGCACAAATGTCCAATGTGTTATCAGCCTTTCCGCCCTCGCCAATCATTTCGGACGGATATGTGCTGGTACATTTTCTTTTATATTTAAGGTAAGTCCAGAAGTATTTTGGGTTCTTGCCGATTCTATCCTCCATGACAATATGATATCTATTAAACGCCTCTTTAGTTTGATGTTTGCATCGCTTGCGCAACAGGTTAAGAACTATTTTATCCATTGGATTTTTAAATTTCTTTTAACGTTCCCATACCTTATTTCTCTCTCGTAGTCTTTTAATTAGGCTGCGATTCATCCATTGGGGGTATCCCGTACTTTTGGGAAGACCACACAAGGGTACATGTTTTTCTATAATTTCGTTAATATTTTTGTAAAAGATGTCGACCATTTCATTAACGTTCCTGCATAAGTAGAATTCCGCGTCCCAATCAATAGAGTCTAGCGCCTCAACAACGGAACCGTAGTCCGCTTTTGAAAAGTTATGTCTTTTTATTTCGGGATTAGTTCTTAAATTTTTTGTAGCAGTTATGAGCAATTTAATATTTAGGGGTGGATGATATCGATCTACAGCACACGGGGCATCTACAGACTCCCGAACAATACACTCCGGAAAGTCCGTCAATACCACATCAAGCAATCTATTCATATGATTTACGACAGTATTGTGTTGACGGAGGTTATTCACGTTGCAGAAATCTATGAGACATTGGGCTAGCACGGGCTGATTACAATTGCTGCCTATGGGCACATCCAATGAGTCCCATCGAACAAAACCCATGTTAAAGTCACCTAGAATACATGTATACAACTCATGTTTCTCTACCAGTCTATTACAGCTAGTGAGATAATTATCGAGCAATGCTTTATTGACAGGAGGTGGAAGGTAAACTGCACATATAGCCAGCTGGCGCCTTGAATCATTATTACCGATGTCTACTACAATCCATAAGTCCTCTAATGTACTTTCCCACAAATTCATGCGCTTCGAAGAAATATTTTTAGATACCGCAATTAACACTCCACCTCCGTCCTTTTTATACGAAAATTGAGATGTCTCTCTATCCCTTCTATACACGAAATAATTGCTTCCGAATAACTCCTCACTAAAAATATTACAATTGAGCCACGTTTCTGTTAGAACAATTATATCATATTTCGTACAAGCAAAGTAACTAAAAACATCATGAGTCTTAGTTTTAATACCCCTGACATTTTGATAAAATATATTTAATTCAGTGAATTTTAATAATTTAGACAGAATTTTTGCAAGCAATTAAAAATAAAATAAACTAAATCCTATTACTTAATTTTATCTAAACAATCTAGGCTTTTAATCACTTTATAGTCCGATCCTTCGTCCTTACGCATAAAAACCTTGCCGTCCCTCACCCAAACAAACTTAAATCCCAGTTCACGTGCCTTAGTTCTTGCTGCCGCGTGTAAAGATTTGTTCGCAGGAGAGAGGTGCTCAACGAGATAGATAGGTTTCTTTGCGCCGCTAATACCGATGTGTGATGTGTTCAATTTGTCCTGATTTGGCCTCCTGTTAAATGTAATTGATGCTGCCAGGAAGCTGTCACGCGTTCTTGTCGAGCTAAACTGTACCACAATTGAACGGGGTCGTGTGGAGGTACGATTAGCCTTAGCTGTTCTCGTGCAATGTACGACACTATCACTTGTGACCTTGCAGCCAATTGTCTCACCTAGTTGGGTAATGATATCAATAACATTTTCTTTACCATTTTCAGGAACGCATTGCAACTCCAAATTATTCATCCGAGCACGCTGCTCCAGCTGATTGATACGAAAGTTTTGCTCTCTCAACGTAGCCTGCAAGTTTTCGTTGTCTTCCTTTAGATTATTGATGATGCCAGTGTTTTTATTATGGTCTCTGATAATGTCCTCGTATTGATCACTCATGAAGTTCATCGCTTCTTTCATATCTTTAATGTCCTTCTTGACGTCAGTTAACCGTGCGTCGAATGCGCTCTCCAAAGATTTTCGCAGTTTGAGGAACATTTCATTAATTTCAGATTTCATGACATCTCTTACCACGCTTGTCACAACTTCCCGAAGCTCTTCACATGTAAGAGGTTCATTGGACATAACTTCTTGCGCCTGTTCCGGAGATGTGGATATAGCTGGTCTTTTGTTGGATCTCCTTGTTCGAGAGTGTTCGCCCGACAAGCCGCTACTTGCTGACGTTCTTACCGGGACATTATCATGGGTTTTTCGCGGCTTCCCCAATGAACAAAGAGGACACTTCCAATCCGAAACAAAGTCCTCCTCCGCAAGACCAGTTGAAAGTAGACACTTGCGGTGGTATTGTTTCTTGCATATCGTACAACAGACGTAGTCCTTTTCGTGCGGCTGACCCCTATCGCAACAACCCCATGCCATTTTTGAACAGCAAACAGAAAGTGTGTACTTGCGAGATTGCCCCTCGAATCCCGACAGGCGCTTATTAGTGCAATTCGAAAATAATTTTTTTTTATTTTTTATTTTGTTTCTGGTATGTGAGTGACGTACCTACGCCACTTTCGCCTTCCGTCTGTGGCAAGTTACTAATATTTCAAGAAAAGTATTTTTGTTGAATCTTGCGGGATTCGAACCGTTGTCCCTTGACACAACGCAAAACTCAATCGGCCACGGAGTGCTTACATGAGACGACGAAATCAATGCTTCATATTCCACCGCTTGTGGTGCCAGAAGTTTGAGCCATAACACGTTGTAGGTAGAACCACAATTGTATAGTGATAATAACCCTCAATCTCGTTGGTTTTCGACTGTGGAGTATTTTTGGAAAATGTTTTGGTGTTTTGTACTCACGATTTTGATTTTTAAAATAATGTTTTCTGTTAGTTCTGTAGCTTCTTTTTTCCCGCTTATTCCGATGTATCACTTGTTATGGAGCTCGCACTTTTTCCTGAGACTTTCAATTTTTTTACGAGCACAGTTGAAATAGGTTGTACATACGATGGCGGTGCGACGTAGAAATCCATCAGGTGACCTTCAGGCCTTGTGACGTAAATAAATATTGGAGTATGTATTAAGTTCTGTCTACCGCCAGGGTGAACATCATTATAATAATCCTATTTAATTACTATTGTTTTGGTTAGTTAATCCTAGAAGCGTAGCGAGTCTAAACGGGGCCCCATATAAAAAAATGTTTGGGGGCCCTTAGGAAGGGAAAAGATTTGTCACAAAATTTGGAAAGTTTTTATTTATGCACTTCGGGGGCCTCCATGGTCTGGAGGCCCCGTATAATTGATACGGCAGATACGGCGGTAGCTACGCCCCCTAATCCTGACCTTTTCTTTTTTTTGATATTCATTTTATGTACAGCAAAGCTAGATATTTTAGACAAAGTTTATAAAGCAGTATATTAACTAACAGCTGACGTTAGTAAGACCTGGTGAGACCCATTAATCTGATCCCGTGGGCGTCTTAGAACACTAAGGGAATACCAGGAAACGGGCAGCAACGTTTACCTGGGTACAAATAAAACCTACTGCGGTCACCAAACCGCCTGCCAAACGTGGTCACTAAGGCAAATCCCCCTACATGACGATTGTTATTGGGGAGGCATATGTCCAGCGGACGTATGTAGGTTTATTTAAGCATTTATGCAGAAAATTACAATTCTAATACATTTACTTTTTTTTTATCTAATTTATTACTCTATCTATATTGTACAAAGCGTTTTGGCATTTCTTGTCGAAAATACTTTTAACAATTTATTGTTATATTAAAAATGAGTATGAGTGAGACATAAATAACACATAATAATGACATTAATTTATATCGACCACCTAGTTTCAAACTAAGGTTTTTCCTTGTACTACAAGTAGGTACTAGATGGTCTCCGAAAAAACCCAAAGTTCTTTTCTTAAATTCGAATCGAACCCGGAAACTTGGTTTGAGGCCGTCATTTATATTAGCGAAGCGATTTTTTTCTTAGTTTCATCTTTTTTTATTATTGCCAATTCGTTATCCCTGATGTTTTCTACAATGTTCAGGCTACAAATATCATTAATATATTTAACTGTGACATAATATTACATCACCAAATCGTTGCCATTGCAATTTCGTATAGTATTCTTTATGATAACACTTGGAGTGACCCAGGGCTAAAATTATCACTAATACATTTCACTGTGACACAATACTACATTACCAATTCGCTACCACTGCTGTTTCGTATAGATTTCTTTATGATACCACTCAGAGTGACCCAAGGCTAGAAATATCACTAATATTATATCACTGTGACATAATATTAGCCCATGTTGTTTGGTGTAATGTTGTTTTTGGTACCCTTTTATAGTCAACCAAGACTAAAAATATCACTAATACATTTCACTGTGACACAATATTACATTACCAATTCGCTACCACTGCTGTTTCGTATAGAGTTCTTTATGATACCACTCAGAGTGACCCAAGGCTAAAAAGTGGGCGCGTTCATTATGAATATTCTCTGTTCTTCGCGCTTGATCCACCTAAGAAGACGGTCTACTGCTTTGATCGCTTGGTCCTTTTCCATTAACGGGTCGAATGTTACGTAGAGTTCGAAACCGTTGGTTACCTGAAACAATAAACTTTTAGTTACATACATAAACTAATAGATATAAGCTCTTATGTCATTGAAATAAGATTTATTATTCACTTGCAAACAATTATGCAAGACTGTAAGTAGTGTGAGTTTGTCAACTTGAACTTTGTGATCCCTACTAATATTATAATTGCGAAAGTAACTCTGTCTGTTACGCATTCCCGTTTAAACCTCTCAACCGATTTTGATGAAATTTGGCACAAACAATCTTTAGACCCTGAGGAAGGATATAGGCTACGTTTTATTGCGAAAAAATGGAAAAATAAAACACTTCTGCGACACAGCTAGAACGCGGGCGAAGCCGCGCAGCTAATTTTATATAAGCTTAAGAAAACCAGATTGGATGTCACATGCATAACTTAATTAAACACAGCTGACGACTGAATTGGAAAATGTAGCTTATGATCGCCTTCCCGTTGTGCATCCTGCCGAATAACAAACGAGGCACTGGCAACCGACTGGTGGCGGTATAACCATCACAATTGAAGGCGTAGCTAAATACCACAGGCCGATGACGGGCAGCAGCGTCACCGGAGCGAGGAGCTACGCCCTGCGATCATCAACCCGCCTACCCCTAGTGGCGATTATGGGTAAAGCCTCAAGATGTTGATGACCAAATGGAGAGGCCTATGTCCAGCAGTGGACTGCGATAGGCTGATGATGATGATGAATATCTCTTACATATTCGGCTAGTCTTGGTAAGAGAGGTAGGGCATAGCGAATCTTCGCTCGAATTGAGCCGCCCGTCCGGGGAAGGACTTCCACCCTATAGAATACCGCAGTCAAATGACCTCTGGGTCGTGTTTCTGCCGGTGAGTAGTTCCGGAGCTCGTGGGGGGTTAGAGTTGGGCCGGCATGGCGGTGGCAACTGACAGGTAACTGACCAGTTACTTGCCCGTTGTCACAGCGACTTGGGCTTCTCTTTCGCTTTCCATCAGGCGTAGGGAAGCCATTATGTCGAGCCACTATAAAAAAAAAATAATCTCCAAAGATTGTAGCCGATTTCGGTCACGAGATCATTATTATTCTACTCATACTTACCCAAGCCAATACGGTGTCGTCTGAGTTAGATCTGAATATCAGCTTAGCAGGTGTGGATGTGCAATGGATTCGACTACAGAACTTTCTGTAATTCCTCACATAATCTATGTCTGACAGTTTCTCGATCTTTTTGTCAACTTGTATGTCGCCGCCCTCTTTATGTCTTATCCTGAAGAATATGTTATGAAAAGTATTAATAAATAACTTGCTAAACAGCGCCATCTAGTCCTAAACTAAGCAGAATCTCGTACTATCGGTACTAGACAGCTGATAAACTTTAATAAATAAATAAGCGCACGACATGCCACGCTGGGCCACACATCGCCATCTAGTCCCAAACTAAGCCTAACTAGTTGTCTAGTACCCATAGTACAAGATAAACTTACTTAGATACATTTTTTGTTGTAAATAAATACACATTATACATAGAAGACCAATACAAACAGACATGTTCATGAACACAAATATTTGTACTATTCGGGATTCGAACCCACGACCCTTGGCTCAGAAGGCAGAGGTCACTACCAAATGCTAAATAAATAACTATTCTATTCTATTCTAAATGAGCCATCGAGCCAGGCGATTCCGAATACGGTTCCGATTTCACCCTTTGGGTACGGTAATTAAAAAAAAAGTACTAACCTGTAATCCTGTAACCTATCAAGACTGATAGGATCTGACGTAAAAAGCTGAGCTGTAGATTTACATTTGTACATAAAATGCCTAATCTCCGGTATCCCGATATGTTTCAACGGGTTCGTAGTGGGCAGTTCCTCTTTTCTGTTCAATGCGTCGTTTATAGCGACTAAGCAGTTGGACCTTCTCAGTTTGTCGGCAATGGTGTGCTTTGCTTGAGAGAGAGGGAAGAACGCGTCCCTTTGTACTGTTAGAAGGAGAAGGCAAGCTTGGCAGTCTTCGGATATATAGGAGACGTGGCCGTGGAGGAATCCTCTGAAAAATTTAAATAGCTTATATTATTTTTTTGGGATATAAGGGAGCGGCCTATTATAATTTCGCTCCAAGCCAACCTCTTTTGCCTGTGGTGCATCCAGCCGAATAACAAACGAGGCGCTGGCAACCGACTGGTGGCGGTATAACCATCACGATTGAAGGCGTAGCTAAATCCCTACGGACCACAGACCGATGACGGGCAGCAGCGTCACCGGAGCGAGAAGCTACGCCCTGCGATCGCCAACCCGCCTGCCCAGCGTGGCTATTATGGGTCCATCCTCCGGATGGTTGTCCTAAGTGGCGAACAACTGGAAAGGCCTACGCCCAACTGTGGACTGCAAAAGGCATCAGCCTGTTGGGCCTTGATGATGATGATGATTATTTTTTATACCTACATATATCAGGCAATGTATAAATGGGATGTATGGGAGCGACCCATCATCTTTTCGCTCCAAGCCAACCTCACCTGCCCGTGGTGCATCCTGCCGAACAACAAACGAGGCGCTGGCAACCGACTGATGGCGGTATAACCGTCATAATTGAAGGCGTAGCTAAACACCACAGGCCGATAACGGGCAGCAGCGTCATCAGAGCGAGAAGCTACGTCCTGCGATCGCCAACCCGCCTGCCCAGCGTGGCTATTATGGGTACATCCTCCAGATGGTTGTCCTAAGTGGCGAACAACTGGAAAGGTCCACGCCCAACAGTGGACTGCAATAGGCATCAGCCTGTTGGGCCTTGAAGATGATGATGATTATTTTTTGTACCTACATATATCAGGCAATATCAGGAAACGGGCAGCAGCATTTATAAATAAAACATACTGCACCAATCTGCCAGCCAAGTGTGGTGACTATGGCAAAATCCCTAAATGGTAAGTAATTGCAATTGGTTGAGTGCCTAAAATCCTATAGGTTTTTGGGTACCTGTGCTTTGGCTCGACGCATAGTAACGTTTGTGAATACAGCCGATAGATAATCTATGTGCATCTCTCTCAGTCATTCCTTCAGTACTGATGATTGTCATCATTTGATTTCATAGTAATTATCAACTGTCTTTTTTTATAATAGCTCGACATAACAACTTCCCTACGCCTGATGGAAAGCGAAAGAGAAGCCCAAGTCCCTGCGACAACGGGCAAGTAGCTAGTCAGTTACTTGTCAGTTACTATCGCCATGCCGGCCCAACTCTAACCCCCCACGAGCTCCGGAAACCCTACTCACCGGCAGAAACACGACCCGGAGGTCATTTGGCTGCGGTATTCTATAGGGTGGAGGTCCTTCCCCGGACGGGCGGCTCAATTCGTGCGAAGAATCGCTTTGCTCTACCTCTCTTAAAGGTGTCCCCACATGTCCCTGTCCGAAGTCACATCTAACTCTACTGAGTAAGACTTTCCTACTGGAAACCTTTCATCATACGGAAGAATAAGATTTCCTCATCATCTCGATGGTTGGCGATCCTCCACTGTACGCTTTATGAGGAACTTCTTGCCTCGCGCATCGGTTTTGTGGAACCAACTCTCTGCTTCAGTATTTCCGAACAGCTACGACATGGGAGCCTTCAAGAAACGATCGTACTCCTATTTAAAAGGCCGGCAGCGACCTTAAACTCGATTTGAGTTGCGGGTGTCCATGGGCGGTGTCGACTGCTTACCATCAGGCATCACATTTGCTCGTCTGCCGCCTCTTGCATAAAAAAAAAGAAATAAACTTACGTAGCATCGAATTTTGGCAAGCAAATCGGCGTCCAACTCTCTGCGGTCTTAAACGATTCCGAGCTCCGCACCAAATTGAACAGCAGATGTATATCTGACGGGTGAAGAGTGTACTTCTTCATGCGTACTAATGTGATCAGCTGATTGCCGGCTAGCAGTATTGCGAACACTAGATCTCTTATCTTGTGACAAGTTGTGGTTATTGCGTTTGTTATGTTCTCTCTCGCTTTTTCCGGTAGGGGTAAACATCTGACGGCACCTGAAAGAATAAAAATAAAATAAAATAATTTATTTTTGCAAATAGATTCATGAGTAATACTTTTGCACGTCAAACATCTTTTTCCCTACTAGCACTTAGACGTGATATGGATGAGGCCTGATGAGAAGAAGTGCCGCAAGAAACTGACCAGTTTGCCTTTTTTCAAAAATATACATATCATACTTTTGATGTCTTACATTAATACAATATTAGTTAAGTGCAGGCGAGCAGTTCATTATGTCAATGTCATATTATCTTCATCCATTGCAACTGCATAATACGCTTGAGATAAAAACTTACCCAATAAAAACGCCGGATCCTTTTCCATAAAAATTAATAGATTGTCTATGAGCCTCTCTGCTCCGGAGAGCAGTCTCCTCAGATCGTAGTTGCATCTTTGCTCGAATATCCTTGTCAGCTGTGTCTGAGTAAGAACTGATACTATCTGATTATATGCGTACCTGGAATTTTAATTAGACTTTTAATATTTCATAAAAAAAAAGTCACAGATTTTTATTAGTTTAAAATTTGACTTATGTCCGATTCATCAACATCATCATCAGCCCTCATCAGTCCACTGCTGGACATAGGCCCCATGTTCGCCACTTGCATCGATCCTCGGCTTGATCAACATCACTGACAAAAAATTTAAAAATTTGAAATATTTTAATGTCAAATTTCGTTACAAAAAATTCGCATCTTGGACATTTTTGGATTAAATGGATGACTGAAGTTGTATGCCAGAACATCCAAACCAGAAACAATTTCCAGAAGATAGTTTTCTAAATTTACCCGACTGGGAATCGAACCCGGTTCCTTTAGTTAGAAAAGTTCTAAACTTTAGATTGTCTGTGCTTTATCTATTGTGCCACCAAGGCCGTTAAAAGAGCGTTTATTACTGTTACTGGTCTATGCCATTCGAAAAAACATCTTATGTTGAACACATAAAGCTCATTTTGGTATAATAATCTGGTATATAAATATGGCCACTTGTGTTAAACAGCAAATTTAATGTTAGGACAAGAGATAAATGCATCATGTAACGAGCAATTTCAACGATTAGGAAATAGGATCTATATTATCGACAACATTGTGATTTTTATGCTAATTATAAGATCCATTATAATTTACTTAAACGAATGATAATAGTAAATGCAGTGGTATTAATAATAAGTTATTTCATTAAGTTAAATTTCGCATTTTACTTCATGGTTACTTCTTCTTCTTCACTTCAGAAAGAATAAATAAAATAGGTCATATATTTTACTTGCAATTGACTATGGGTTTGACCAAAGGGATGTAAGGGAGCGGCCTATCATCATTTCGCTCCAAGCCAACCTCACCTGCCCGTGGTGCATCCTGCCGAATAACAAACGAGGCGCTGGCAACCGACTGGTGGCAGTATAGCCATCACAATTCAAGTCGTAGCAAAATACCACAGACCGATGCCGGGCAGCAGCGTCACCGGAGCGAGAAGCTAACCCGCCTGCCCAGCGTGGCGATTATGGGTATATCCTCCAGATGTTTGTCCTAAGTGGCAAACAACTGGAGAGGCCTATGTCCACCAGTGGACTGTAATAGGCTGATGATGATTGACAAAAGTGGAGTGCAAACAAAGCAACTGGAGGGCCTATGTCCAGCCACTGCTGAAAATTCAGTGGACTGCGATAAGCTGATGATTATGGACCTAAGATGAGAAATCACCGCCCCATTTCTTCGCATGGGTATCATAAAAATCAAAAATTTGTCTTTAAGGTGACTAAAAGGGGCTATAGGGGGCTCTTTTCATTTTCCTTTTTTGTTGTTGTGTAATTTGTATTTGATTCTGACAAATGTTTTTCTATTTTATTCATGACTAGCTGTGCTCGCGACTTCGTCCGCGTGGAATAGTTATTTTTTCCCCCGTTTTTTTACATTTTCCATTATTTCTTCGCTCCTAATAGTTGCAACGTGATGTTATATAGCCTAAAGCCTTCCTCGATAAATGGTCTATTCAACACAAAAAGAATTTTTCAATTCGGACCAGTAGTTCCTGAGATTAGCATGTTCAAACAAACTCTTCAGCTTTATAATATTAGTTAAGATAATAATTGCATCTAGAGTATAGACTTACGTTAACTGCAACACAAGTTGCGTTTCACTCTCATTCGACTTAGAGATAGCGACGAGTATTAAAGGCCCTTTCACCAGGAACACAGCCTTGCAGTTGCCCGTAGTGATCGATCTGAGTATGTCTTGATTTTGGTCCTCAACGAAACTGACTAGCGCTTGGATTACACCACATAAGCCTGCCAGTTTGTCCTCATTGCCATATCTGAAATAAATTGACAATGGACATCACATCCACAGATAACCTAAACATATAATGTTAGAATGTAGTCCAAGTTTGTTTTTATGGCAAAATATAGTGTCCCTCCTTCCAACATACATCATGGAACCCTGATATTTCATGAATACCAAAAAATTATGCTAAAACAGGATCAAAAGGAAATTATTGTGCTGTAATTAACTCCGAAGTTATAGGATTAATTAAGTGAGTACCTCTGCATAGGTTTTTACGCTCAGTATACTCACCTTAATTTGGAGTTCTGAGTACGTTCAACCATAATTCATACTTTAAAAAATAATAATAAACACAAGACATGCCACATTGGGCTACACAGCATCATCTAGCCCCACACATAACTGATAAAAATAACAATACTCTTAATAACTCCAGAGCTACAGGCTTCTTTTACGAGCTATCACCCTGCAAATGTTCATTAAACTCAAACAACAAAGATTATGTCTAGGGAATCTGGTAACAAGTTCTACGAAGTGCAAATTACCTGGAATAAATAGGTTTCCCAGCAGAACTCAGGACAAAGACATGTTTCTCTTTGTTTACGAGCTCCGGTGACTGTAGTAGTCATCTCTATCGTTATCGCCATCATCACCGTTATGTTCGCTAGATTTGAACTGCTCGATGAACTGACATGTTACCCTGGAATATAAGTAAATAGAAATCCTTCAGATATACTTTCTTTATCATTTAAACAGTAATTTACCTACTATGGTTATGGGACGGGTGGCATGCCCTACCTCTCTTAAAAGCTAGTATGTTTGGGCCGTTTTCCGCTAATCGACGTCCTGATCGCCCACGCAAAGTGGGGTGAAAAGTACAGGAGAAAAAGTGTTTAATTTTATCCTCTTCATACAATAAATATGAAAGATTTAACTTTTATCAAGGTTCAATTATTTTTGTGAAAAAAAGTTCTTAGTACCAATTGCCTTGCATAGTATTTAAGACATTCAAACCATTTGTTTAACATTAATTATTCAACCAAACAATGATAATTTTATTTCCTACACAAACAGCTAACAATAAACAAACAATATCTCAATAATATAAACAAACACTCACATTTTTAGTTGAAGATCATCACTAGATTTTGTACTTTTTCAATTCAGAATTCTCACCTATCTCACTCTGAATCTCTGATATTGTGCTATTCTTAGCAGTTAATGCAGTATCTCTCTCCTGGAGACTAGAACTCATCTCAGAAGCGAATTCTTCAAACGAATCCGTAGGGTTCAAAATACTTTCTGGGCAGGCACCAGGTTCCAAGTCATCTGATGGGTTACTTTGTGTACTGGTGCCAGCTTGAACATAATCGGCAGATGTGGATGCCATGATAAAGATTTTTGAGCAAATAAATAAAGATTTTAACGCAAATAATGCGTTTGTTTCTGCATGTATTGTAAATCACTTGACTGAAATGTCAAATGTCACTGAAAAGTGACAACTTTGACAGCTGTGAAAGTTGACGTTCTTTTTTTTTTTATCGCTTAATTATTTACGGTCGTAATAATGGCGCCGGCGCGGAACTGGTGAAATACATTATGTACTTTTGCGTTTTATTTTTAGCGACATCAGTGGAATTATGTATTTTTAGAAACGGTTATAGAAAAATAATTATTAAAGTTTTAGCGTTAACTGCAATAATTTGCCTACATAAGCAGCCTTAAATTACTGTTAATGAATAAGCTTAAAAATATTAACGATATTTTTTCATTATAGCTTGAAACATGCACTTCCTCATCATCACCCCAGCAAATTTCCACTGCTGGACATTATTAAGCCTCCACAATAATTGTCGTTTGAGGATTTGCCTTAACCACCACGCTTGGCGGGCTCGATGACCGTAGTAGGTACTAGGATTATTTTGTACTCGGTTAAAGGCTTCTGTGCGTTCCCTTTGTCGATTTCTATGTATGATCAGATGGAGTGGTCCTATTCAAAATTCCGAACCACACGGTCAAGGAGATTGCCCTTAGTAGATTGTATTTGCACATAGACACCTCTTATCCGCGTACGAGCCATACCCAGTCGTTTGGCTAAATTGCGTCTCTTTGGCAGTCGCAGTTGAGTGGCCACTTATCAGCGGTTCCGCATGACCGCGCGCAGACACATAGCCGTATGGCTGTTCGCTTCCTGTGTGTATACTTTCAGTTCAACCACCATGAAAATAGCCTTAAATTTTCTATAATGACTCAAAGACGAAGTTAAACATTATCTTTATTCATATAGACGTGAGACAACACATATAAAGCATCAAAACAAATAAAGAAACTTTACCACAGTATTCGGATTTCAGCTTCGTTCAGTACAAAATATAATGGCAAAAATAGGTTTAAAATGTTTTTTTGCCTGGGAGCCCGCCTTAAATATTTATTAACAAAGTATTTAATTATTAAAGTATACATAAAATGTAACCAAGTATTTTGTGCATAATGTTTATTATGAAGTGTCTACACATGCTGCCGATATTGACATTGAGCAAAAACGGGCAAAAAAATTCGATTCCGAAGTGTTGTGAAAGGTTCCTCCCTTTCACTGTTGAACGTATTGCAAGCTTAGAATACTATGCGTGCAAGCTACAAGTTCTATCTATAAGTTGCCTAGTACTAGCTATAGGTACCTAGTAACATAAGTAGTTAACCGATCATCACAGCCGGGGTCGCGCAATGCACTTATCAGCGCTTCGCATGAAACGCGCGTGACAAATGGCCTCTGTACACGCCTGCTACAGTTTTATTTGTTGCAGTTACATATGTCACCTTTAAAGATATTGTTGGGTGTGAGTAGGTACTGCACAACCTGCCTAGTTATATTATAAATAAAAACTTAGGACATTTCATTAAAATACTGCAACTATTCACTTCTATATAACCCTTGTTACCTCTTTGGCTGTTTCGAAATATTCCCCTGCCTTTAAAAATGCGACTGAGAATTACCATTACATTCCATATTCAGACTGGGCGCGCGGTAACATTTTTTACAATTCGTGAATGTGCGCGAATCCAGCGGCTGTCGTTGGAACAAAAGGCAGGGACCACAATCGTTGTGAAAACTTCCCGGCTGTAAATTACTGATAAAAGACAGGTCAGCAAAAGAGCAATAGGACGCCGAAAATTTCTAAAGCCAAACAAATATAAATCAATCAGGGTAGTTTTGAACTTATTTTCGTAGGTGTTGTAGATAGGTATGTAGTACGGGGGAAAAAATAGTTGTGATTTTTTTATAGTAGCTCGACATAATGGCTTCCCTGCGCCTGATACTGTGGCCTGATATGAAGCGAAAGAGAAGCTCAAGTCACTATGATAACTGGCAAGAACTGCGTCAGTTATCTGCCAGTTGCCAATGCCGTGCCGGCCCAACCTAAACCCCCACATAGGCATAAACACGACCCGGAGGTCATTTGACTGTGGTACCTATTCTATAGGGTGGAGGGTCCTTCCCAGGACGGGCGGCTCAATTCGAGCTAAGATTCCCATTCGTTATGACTACAATATGGTGCAAATATCGCCAACATCACCAATGTATGGCATTAAGTATTCAACCGAAAAGAGTCACATTTTTCTCATTTAATCAGACATCTATACGGTCGCAAATTGGGCCATTTCTCACAATAGCGGCACACACTTATTGTCACAATTCCATCGTAAAACCAACGTGACACGCATCGGTAAAACGTTTCTAAAAAAAAATTTTTTGTACCATGTAATTTATTCCGTCTCCGTTGAGAATTGCTATTCATGAATATGAATTGCGTTGTTTAAACTGATCTAAATTTTTTATAAAACTGGACCTCTCTTTTTTGTGGGCGGGTAATATTTTTCTCGGACGATTTCCGCGTCTCGTCTGCGGTTGACGAAATTCTGGGGGCGAATTGGGTAATTGAGTTTCGCTGAACTAGTTACGCGGCTGAACAAATCGCAGATGTCGTGATTTTTTTTGATGAAAACGCCCGCCGGTTTTTCGATATAATATCATAACGAGCTTTCTCTCGAAATCGTATTGTGTTCCGTATTGTAGGTACAGTTAAAACCCGCTTTTCGTTAGAACTCGTTCACTACCTGTTTTGAAATGAGAGCAGTTAGGTATAAGTAGTTACCTACTGACGACGTGTGTTCGAAGACACGTGGCGTCGTCTCCCCCGGGATTGCTGAATGGCAAGGCGTCACTCCACAGGCCCCTCTGGTCGCCTCTTACGACTGGCAGGGATACCATGATTGTAGAGAGAGATGGCGGTTAAACGATCATTTCCCAACGTTATTTTATTTACTTTTTTGTAATAATATCTTACATAGACACAACATACAACAACCACATCAGCCTATCGCAGTCCACTGCTGGACATAGGCCTCTCCATTTGTTCACCACTTTAGGCACGTCACGCTTCGTTACTCAGGGCAGGCGGTTTAGCGATCGCAGGCGTAGCTTCTCGCTCCGGTGACGCTGCTGCTCCTCATCGGCATTGCGCTACACCTTGCATCAGTTGCATCGTGATGGTTATACCGCCCCAGTCTGTTGCCGTAGCCAGATGAGAGGCTTGCAGCTTGCTTGAGGCTGCCGTAGGCTTGGAGCGAAAAGAAGATAGTTGCTCTCTTATATTTCTATTGGCAATGAGATCCCCATTTTAACGACGCGGCAAGATGCCTGAACATTTCGCTGCTTGAATCTTTTCCGTACGTTATTTACTTACATTTTAGCCACAGAGATTATTACATAGACGATTTGAGCTAAACAGATCGGGCACAATCTCCATGGCTCTTTATTTTAGCCCGTATAAAGCGGGCGAGGTTTACGGCGTTTTAATAACAGATCTCGCGATCGTCCGCGGGAATCTCGAAAATACGCTCGTAAAATTAAGTTCGGGTGTCGTCGCGGTTACACTTCAAGTAAGTATGGTTTGCTTGTGCCATGGATATACGGATATTGCACACTTTATACTGTATACTAGATATATAATTCTAAAGCCTGAGCCATTCCAAATACCTATCCAATGATATACACGGACCATCCGAACGATGGAAACGCATCACGTAATGATCAATTTGTCTCAAAGAGCAGACGCGCGTGCTCCTTACAAAAAGTTTCAGCAATAAACCGATTGTTGAGTTCTCGGCTCCTCACTCCGGGTTCAGTGTTTCATCTCTGGCTGGCTACTAAGATATGTTTCAAAGCTTCTAAAAACATCACTGGGATGTTAAGGGAGCGGCCTATCATCATTTTCGCTCCAAGCCAACCGCACCGACCTTTGGTGCATCCTGATGAACAACGAACGAGTCGCTGGCAACCGACTTGTGTGCGGTATAACTCATCACAATTGAAGGCGTAGCTAAATACCACCGACCGATGACGGGCAGCAGCGTCACCAGAGCGAGAAGCTACGCTCCCTGCGATCGCCAACCCTGCCTGCCCAGTAGCGTGGCGATTATGGGGTGCATCCTCCAGATGTGGCCCTAAGTGGCTGAAAAACTGAGAGGCCCAGCCGTGGACTGCAATAGGCTGATGATGATGAAAGAAAAAAAAGACAATGTACCTACCTACCATAGGCGGCGAGACAAGACTAACGAAATAACAAAAATCCAACTAGTACATTGAGCCATCAAAGT